>JAAEAF010004927.1:0-65905 GCA_011037195.1 Triatoma infestans
AAGAGGAAAGTAAAAATCTAAGGGTAGCACAGCTGGAAGCACAGCTGGAATCGAACCGGGTCCTCCGCATACGAGCCCAGTATGCTAACCACTTCCCCTTTTAATCAAATTATTAATTTAAAGTAATAACTAATAAACAAGTATAATTAAACAAGTTATTTAGTGGAAAATTAAAAAAAAAAAAAAAAAATGCAAACATTCTTTCTTATAATTATTGTTTCCTAACTTATTAGGAAACTCTCAAATCTTTGCTAATACTTTACGCACAAGACTGGATTCGCGTTAATGAACAAAGAACTTTCCTTAAGTTTATTGCTGTTTATAACAGTGAATCACGGAAAAACACTCAAATACTTTCGAGATCACTGGATGGAAAATTAATTTCACTGCAACTTTTATTGATGATAGATATTCAAAAATGAATTGTTTTGCAAATAAGATAATTACGAAAGTACCAAGAAAAAAAAATGATTTTCAGAAATTTTGGCGATAACTATGTAAGTACTAAGTAAGTAAATAACCACAAAAAGAAGTAGGCTATCAAGGAAAATATCTCTGATCTTAAGTAGATACTTTCTTCTGGAATTCTAGAAGACTTTTGCTTCTTATTTTATTCCCCTAAGTTTCCTGAATAAATTTACCTAATTCTATGCGAAGATTCCTCATGGAAAACTTTTTGGTGCATCGATTCTTATCCCTATAACTAATTTAATTTTCCTGGGTGTGTTAAAGGGGAATGAACCACTTCACAGCCTTATTTTTGTTGTTGTTATATATTATACATTTAGTTTTCTCCAACGTTTCGGCATTTCACATGCCATTATCACAGGATTAACAATGTTTATATATTTTTTTACTGAACAGAATATTTCACTTTTGAAGTTGTTTTGTCTTCTGATTAGATCTTTTTTTAGGCTCTAACGGTTCTGCCATGCTAGATTATACTGGAATGCATTGTGGTTATTTATTACTTGTTTATTTCTTTATTCCTTTTTTTGATTTTTCTGGGTGTATTAAGGCAAGAACCACTTTATAGCCTTATGGGATGGATGGATGCAAGAAATATAAAAATACATTTAATTTGAAAAAAAAAATCAAAATATGTGACATTCCCTTGCAAAACGACATTTCAGGTAGAAGACCACTATTGTCTTTTAGAGTTCATGAACTTGATAGCATTGTATACCCCTTCTACTCACAGGGGAAGATTTGAAATAACAATTAGAAGACATTCCTTCAACATAGTTGGTTGTAGACACTGTAGTGGAAGAAAACAATGAAAATAAATAGTTTTGTAAAATATATTAAATAGTAAATTTACCTTCCAAAAGAGTGTATTTTAGAGTCAGGTACTGTAAATTGGGGTCATTGCTAGTAGGGAAACAAAGGCACAAAATTTAATACAATGCGACTTGGCCAACTGCTTTGTTAGAGAGCATTCCTTAGAACAGTCAGACTTCTGCCTTCAAACAAGACAGTCGCATTCTGCTTCCAAAGCCAGAACAGAACACTTCAGGAATCGCTCAGTGCCAATGATAGATATTTGCCTTTATTCTTAGATATAATAGTGATATTGTAATATACTTAAATATACTAAGAGATAATATATTTATTTATAAAACAGTGGTGATCTCTTAATTATTCTTATGACTTCTATCTCCAACATACTTACAAGCCCTTTTCACTAAAACGCTCGTGCTACACACTACCACTACTACAAATGCACATCATCACACCAAAACATTACAACACCAAAGCCAGAACACTTGCTTCAGGAATCGCTCTCTTAAACTCAGTGACAGTGATAGTGATTTACTCTTTATTCTAGATAAACATCTGATTTATTAAGATACAGTTGTGATATTGTAAAGTACTTAAAATTGGTTACAGAATAATATATTTATTTTAAAAAGAGTGGTGGCTCTCTTGATCATTATTAATACTTCTCTCTTAAACATACATACTTACAAGCCCTTTTACAAAACTGCTCGTGCTGCACAAGCTACCAGCACACAAACACACACCATCACATTTCATATTTTTTTTTATTTTATTATAAATTATACATTTAGTTTCTCCAACGTTTCGGGCCATTTCACATGCCATTATCACAGGATTAACAATGTTTATATATTTTTTTAACTGAACAGAATATTTCACTTTTGAAGTTGTTTTGTCTTCTGATTAGATCTTTTTCAGAAGACAAAACCACTTCAAAAGTGAAATATATTGTGCAGTAAAAAGTATATAACAGACACTGTTAAATCCTGTGATAATGGCATGTGAAATGCCGAAACTTGTTGGAGAAACTAAAGTGGTTCATTTCCTTAACATACTAAGGAAATCAATACATTTATAAAGAAATAAACAGCCAATAAATAACCACAACGCATTCCCAGTATCTATTTAAATAAAACTTTAACTAATATTGAATTTTAGTTTATTTAGCCAATTACTATATTACTATTTACCAATTTAATACGTTCCAAGCACTTCGTTGATGTTATTTAACAAACCTAATATATCTGTCTGCATGTTTTGTATCAAATATTAAACTGCAACGCTTCAAAATAATTGTGAGATAATTTAAAATTACTTCTAGAGGATATTCAAAGATAGGCTTTGTTTTATATTCTATACTTTCCTTCTAGGAAAAAAACAGTAATAAAATAAAATTGAACACGAATAATTGAAGACTTACAAATAATAATTACAAAAATAATAAATGCGGTAGCAATAAAAAAATAAGTTTTAGAAAGATGTGCACAACTAATCTGTATGGTTTTTATTTGCAAGTATTATGAGTGACGCACCCTTTCCAGCTAGATGGGAGTGTCCCAAGCAAACCACTGACTAATAACACAACTACTATTATAGACAGAAGCAATGAACTTGCATGCCATCTGCAACTAAAAATGCTTTGCTTATTTAAAAAACTTTGAATATCAAATGAAAGAAAAATATAAAATTACAACTTTATGTAAAACTCTGTATTTTTTGTGGATATTAAAAAAAAAAATTAAATCACCAGAAAATTGTAGTATATTTCTTCTTTAATAAATTAAATATGGATTAAAAAAAAAAAAAAAAAGTCTATCCTTCAGGGAAAATATATTAAAACTTAAAAAGAAAATAAGCACGCCAATTTAGAACTTAGTCGGCAATTTTTTATTCATTTTATACTAAAGAAATCATTCCTTAAAAAAATTTTATAAAAAGATTAATCAGAGTAAATTTTTTCAATAAAATGGTGCACCTTTTTAATTATATAAATATTTATACTTAAGCGAGTGAAAGCAAAAACTCCTCTATGTTTTGAGGTGCCACATGTAAGGCTGCTTCCATTGTAATATAAATTACGCAGACTGAAGATTTTCGGCAATATCATTGAAAGCTGTGCTGTTATGCATATGATTCAAGTCCAACAATAATCAGCCCTATAATTTACACTCCAGGCAACTAAGCCGGAACTCCACAATGCTAATATGACATTTTACATCTGAGCGGAATTTACTAGCTGGTCAATGCAATAATTATTGTCTTTAATAAAGGTAATTTTGCCGAACCAAAAAACCGTTCGTATTTAGCGCATCTTATTTAATGCTACAAAAAAAAAAAAAAACAGAGATGGAGCTCGTAAGATTTTTATAAATTTTTACTGCAATCTTTTCTAACATTTTTGAGCTTTTATTTTTTGGACATCAAAATTCTAATTTGGCATAAACGAAAAAAAAAAACATAATCAGCTTTAGGAAGAAAATTTATTCTTACATATTTAAATGATCTTTAGAAAACTTAAGTGCTTGCCAAAAACTAAATATATATTCAGATCACTTGCGTAACAAAAAGTGTTTAAAAACGAGAAACGTTTAGAGAAAACGAAAAAGTGTTTATGATAGGTTTGTATGGTTAAGTTCTTTTGCATGGAGTGAAAGTATTTATTTGGATGAATGTATTTATTAGCTAGTATGAAGTAGGTAGGTTTAGATTGCAATTGAGCTGATTTTACAAATGAAGTGCAGAGACCAAATACCGGTCAGGGGTGGTAAAATCGTTTGAATGTTGAATAAGTCTACTACTTTACTTGGGAGCCAATGTAATTCTTGGAAGGGTGGCCCTGCAGCCGGGACTGCCACTCCGGCACTTGTGTAAATAGGAAGAATGACCGTTGACTGTAAGTTTGTTGAATGTGAATTAGGTTTTAACTTTTTAATAGTGCAATATAGATTAGTTATGAGTACCTTAGATGTTGCGCTCCTATACAAAATTAAAAAAAGCAAAAAACAAAACAAAAATGAACAATTAATGTAGAAAAACTCCACTTAGCATTGGAAATGCTTTTGAGCGGAAAACTGAGAGGAAATTCCAAAAACTATCACAGCTATATCAGAATTTCTGTAGTTCAGAATGACTACCAGAACATTTTTGGCTAATCTGTAATTTCATTTGTACTAAACTCTTGGAGTGAAGAAGTCTGCGCTCTAAAAGGATATGGGCGATGATTATAATATAAAAATTTGATTCAAATAAATTACTGCATTATAATTGGGAGAAACTGATATTTAAGGTTATTAAGAATCCGGCAGAGCAAGATGCGATAATACTTTGCAGATACTCTGAAGATAGCCTGCTGCATGCAGTTACTTGGGGAGTAGCGATCCCATGGATTACCACAGTTCAGTACTCCATGCACTTCGTCAGAACAGTACACAATACATTAAACTACATACACTCTACTCTTTACAGACAAGGACAAACACAATATACAAACTAGGGTCTCCCTCCCTAGTTAATTGGCATACACCAAGGGAAAAAGAAGGGATTAGCTCAGTGGTAACGCGCTGGACTAGCAACGCGGAGGTCCCGAGTTCGAATCCGCATGCTGCCCTTAGATTTTCTCTTCCTAGGAGCCTCTCTCTACAACTCACTGTCCGGTGATGGGCAGTGTTGTCTGTAACTAGTGAATACTGTTTGGAGGTCGGCAGTGAACTGAGAAGGCCCCACCAGGGGGCCCAATATCTTTCAGCCGTGCAATAATCCCCTACAACAATCTATAATCTACTCTGAAGATACAACGAGTGGCAAGTACGTTCATATTGGGGAAAACTGGAAATAAATCGGAAAAGTGCAATTACACTTTTAAATACTGAATGTTAATATGAATAGAAGACTAAATACAATTGAATTTTCGATAAATTTTAAAATTTCAGTCATAATATTGCAATTATGAATTGATTTTAATCTCTTCATCATTTAGACAAGTGGATGGTGAATTGAAATAAACATGATAAAACTGAAAAAAAAAATTAAAAAATAAACCCATTTACTAAATTTACTATAATATGAATGAAAACCGTAAATGTGTGAGTAAAGAAAAGGAGAAGGTAGAGAGAGAGAGCTGGACACGTCTGCGGTTAGCGTGGAACTGATAAGGAAATGTCGTAATCATACATACACTTCATATCAGTCTGTGTTATTCATAAATTCTTACCAGAATAATAATAATAATAAAAAAATGACTCTTTACCAGATAACTGGAATTTTTTTCCTTCCCTGATTGCATTCTAATCTTTCTTTATATAAAATAGTTTTAGTAAGTAATCTTTCGAAAGATATCTGATGATTTTTAATATTTATTATTTTGTAACATTTCATCCAAAATTGTTTCAATTTTAATAAAAAGGAAAATTCTCTTTACAATTTACTTACTTACACTAGTTTGACTTGGGAAACATATAAGATAAAAGTCTTTTTTGAAAACATTATACAAATATTTAAACTCTAAAAAAATCTGGAGTGAAACACTCAAACAACTTTCTCTTACTCCAGTTTTCAAAATTATAACAAACAAATTTTATAGTTTGTGCCCCAAATTTAAGGACATTTGTCGAAAACTGAAAAAAACTATTCAGTAAAAGCGCACTTCCGGTTTACTGATTTCCTTCAAACTCGGAATTTTGGCCATCTATTCATTTCTAATTAATTTTCTTTGGATAATAGAATTGTATAATCAACTATGATAGCACTTTAGAGATGAACACAACCCCACCCCTCCCCCAAAAATGGCCCTTAAATTAATTTTCCCAGGAAAATGTTTCAAATAAAAGTTGTAGATCATTGTATGTTTAGTTTATATACAAAGTTTCAAGAAAATCGTCGGAGCCATTTTTGAGAATACTGCGAAAAAGTGAAAAAAATCATTTAGTAAAGTGATAAAGTAAAAGCACTTCCGGTTACCCGATTTTTTCAAACTTGGAATTTCAACAACATATTTAATTCTAATTAACATTATTTAGATAACAGAATTGTCTGTTAAACTGAAATAGCACTTTAGAGGAAAACCTAACCCCACCCCTCCCTCGGAAGTGCCCTTAAATTAATTTTCCCAAGAAAATGTTTCAAATAAAAGTTGTAGATCGTTGTATGTTTCAGTTTATATAGGAAGTTTAAAGAAAATCGTCGAAGCCATTTTTGAGAAAATTGCAAAAAAGTATAAAAAAAACGAACTAGTACTAATAGTACTTCCGGTTGAGGAATTTTGACAGATAACGCACCGTCAGATCTCATGGTGATACCTAAACGTAACATCAAATTTCAACTTTCTACGATTTTTCGTTTTTGAGCTATGCTGTTCACAACATACATATATACACACACAGACTATTTGCTAAAAACCACTTTTTAGGACTCAGGGGATCTCAAAACGGATATTTCCGGTGAAAACTCGATATCGAAAATTTGACACGATTACAATACTTCCTCTTACTTGGAGTAAGAGAAAGTAAAAAGTTTAAATGTGCATGGATAATTAAGACACTATGAATTCAAATACACACAGATATGTAAACATATTTTGGGGGTCATCGACCGGTTTCGGGTACTTTAGTGTATCAAGTAAATTTGCTCTATGCAAATCTATGTTATCACACTTATAATGGAATTGATGAGGAGAGAAATTAGGATTGATTAATTAAACGAGATATGAAGACACTGTTATAATATAGCTATAAATTTAAACAAACTGCACTGGACTTGTAATGATTTTATAAAATAAAAGGTGGGAGTAGAGATATGACACGATTGAATCTGATAGACAGATGTCTAGATCTCTCACTGGCTTATATGCAGGTTCTCCCCACTCTAGCCCGCTTAAGTCAAAGAGTACCAGAGAGAGTCTGTTTTCTTTCGGTTGGGTCTGTGTTCTCTCACTTGCCGTTACACACTGTTTGACAAAAACTATTCCGATGTTGGGCAAACGCCCATTTACTGGTCGATGACCACAAAAAGAAGCAGGCTATCATAGAAAAAATATCTCTGTTAAATAACAATATTTTAATATTATTTCTTTGTTTTTAAAGAAAAATTATTAGGAGAAGCATTTCTTTCGACAAATTGTGAAAAAAGTGTTCAATAAATTCTAAACGACGCATCTAATAGTCATGTCTACACGTTAAATGGGCTTTATGTCTCGATGAGATCAGATATCGATCAGAAATCGTTTACAAAAATAGGACTAGCAAATATATTTTACTAAATAACACAATTATTAATATGGCAAAATATGTCCAAGGACAAGACCATATAAATGAGTTCATATCGCACAACCCATTGAACTCTACCATTATTAGATAAGCTTATCGCGCGTCCGTCTCATACTATATAGTAACTGTAACGTCATAGACACATTCGGAAGATATCATCTTAATTGATCTATTATTCTGCAGATATGGGATACTTATAAATTTTTACTTTCTCTTATTCCTAATAAGTAGTATAAATTTTTTGAAATTGGGAGTTTTTACTGGGAAATAAATATTTTGAGGTCCTCTGAATAAGAAAAATTTAGCGAATGGTGTGAACAGAATATCTCAAAAAGGAAATATCGCCGAAAGCTCAAATTTGGTAAAATCCGTTTTTACTATACAATTGAATCTGACGCGAAGGTTTCGGGAAAAAATTCATCAACCGGAAGAGATTTTTTCCCCTGTTTGTCTCGAAAACGCCTCCAACGATTTCCTTTAAACTTGGAATGCTAACTAGCACAGATACAAACGTATCATTTCTATTTGGAAAAAAAAGAAGAAAGAAATCGTTTTCAGGTGGTTTGGGTAATCTTAGACGTTAAAATTCAAATGTGTTTGTTCAATATTATTTGGTGTTATTTTACAATGTATTCTCTACCTGGCTGGCTTAGTAGGATCGTAATTGTTCCTCCATCCCTACCATTAGAATTAAAATGATGCAGGTGGGACTCAAACCCAGGCACTGCAGCCTCCCCATTAAGGCTTATTGTGCCAACCCCTCGAAACCTAGTAGAAGAAGTCCCCCCTCTCCAAGCGGTCCAGAACCTTCCCCACCAGTCCTTCTTGGAGTACGATTTCCTCTGGTCTCAACGTGCCGAAGATCTCGTACTGCAATCTGCCGATTGCAACACAAGCAAACAGCAAGTGAGAGAGGCCGTCTCCTCCTCCTCCTAAAACTGTCTGCACAAGGGCTCTGAATCCACTAATCCCACCTTGTGCAGATATTTCTTGAACCTACCATGCCCAGTAAACAGGCCTGTTATAAGAGAAATCTGATGTCTTCTAAGACCCAGGGAATCTGTAGTGGAAGGACGAAATCGAAAAATAATAGTTTTTAAAAATAATTTAGAATATTTTATAATTATCTCAAATTAAGAAAAAGATTTCCATTCCATTGCAAAAGGGCTAGCCAGGTATACAAGTCCAGTTACTGGTACGGTACAAGAACAATTATGGCATTGTACTACCCCTTCTTCTCACAGGGGAGGAATTGAAGAAACAAAGAGAAGAGATATTTTTAAAGAAAGACTTGTGTTAGAAATCAAGGTGAAAGCATCAGACCAGTATCCTATATACCAGCATCAAGTTATAAGAATTTTTTATAAGATTTTATTGTTGTATTGTGATTCTCAAAGCACTTTATTTCTCTTACAGAATATATTTAAATTAATCTACCAGTGCGTTCTTAATTATTCTTATAATTCTATCTTAAACAAACATACAAGCCCTTTTCGCTAAAACGCTCACGCCACAAGCTACCTATACACACATCACACCAAAGCATTACAAATCTCTGGTTCTTCTTCTACACAGCTTCTGGCATGACAATTTTGCCGTGTTTTGCTCAGTACTTAGCTGCCAATGACGATTATGCTCTCCCAGAGACGCCTTCGCCATACTTTTGGCTATTCCCAGAAGAGGATCCGGCCCACAGAAGGGAGTATTCGCTTTCGTTACCTTTAATCCCCTTACGCTCCGGCACCCATACTAGCCGAACTATCCCTACCATTAACTCTATATTTATGTTAAGACAAATAAAAAAATAATAAGTTTAAAGAAAATTTATAATTTTATATAATAACTGCATTTTTAAGGGAAGGGAATAGCTAAAGAAGTTAGCGTACTGGACTCCCACGCGGAGGACCCGAGTTCGAGTCCTGCTGTGCTACCCTTACATTTTTTCTTCCTAGGAGCCTCTCTCTACAGCTTACTGTCCGGTGTTGGACAGTGTTGTCTGTAGCGAGAGAACACTATGCACTGAGAAGGCTCCGGGCACAATTGAACATAGATATTGACGCGCCTTAAATAAAAAAAAAAACAAAAAAACTGCATTTTTACAGGAGTAAGAAAAAGTTGTGTGAGTGTTTCATACCAGATTTTTACTTTCTTTTACTCACATCATAGTAAGTCAACCAAAATCGTAATTTTTTTGTAATAATTCTTAGTAATATTTTATAATTTTCTTTTTATTTGGTAATTTAATTCTTAATAATATTATATAGTTGTAAAGAATTAGTATAATATACTGAAATGGCACGAATTTAGTGGAATGCCTCCACCTCCTTCCATCACTTATAACTCTCTTCAAAAATGAATTTGATCGTAAAATAAATGTTAAAAAATAAAAGTAAAACGTCCTATATATATTTAATGTCTAGGCGAAATATAAATAAATATCCCCTGGACCAGTTTTTCAGTAAAATAACTGCTAAAATTTGAAACTATATTTTGTAATTACAGTTATGAGATTTTAAAATGATCTGCGTTGCGCTACAAAGTGAGAACATATTGTTTACTGAAAACAGATAATAGACATGAGTCCTGGCGGCCCACCCGGTGGTCTGCGATCGACAACTTCTCCAGTTCGTAATTTTGTAAAGAAACTATAATAAATTTAAATTCTTAGGGTTGCTCAAATCGCAATACAGTGAAACCTCGGATATAACAAAGCTGAAGGAGATTAGAAAGTATTCATTTATATCAAGTAATTTGTTACAATGAGGTTGGTCTAAGATTTGTTTTAACAAGGTAAGTAAGCTTGTTTATTTAACCTCACTATACGAACTCTTCTACTTACCCTGTTATAACGAACGATTTCCACAAGTATACTAAAACACATTACAATGAAAACACTGTAATTTTTATTTAAAAACAGTTTATACCGGTTTTCTCACAATATTAAAAAACTTATCTTTAAATTTTAAAATTGTGGCCAATATACTTGCGGGAATTTCGTACTCTTTAGCGATATCTTTTGACTTCTTTTTTTTTTATAGGATTCTCGCTTACATAGTTATTGATTTTTTTCGTTTTTCTACGACAGTTAAGGAACACCTTTTACGTCAGCTCAGCCATTGCAACTTTACATTAAACAACAGTGACAAATTATGTTAATGCACTACTCCTCGCACTTCTCGGATAGGTACCGAACAACACCAAACGTTAATTTATTATGACAATTTTGAACTCCTAGATTGTCTTACAATTAATTTAACGTGTCTGAACCTGTCGATAATGAATTCTTGATAGATGGATTGGTAGGATAGGTTATGTAAAGGTTATAGGTTGACAAAAATCGTTGTACAGTGGTAAATTATATTTTCTATATTTATGTTCTACAATGATTGAAAATTCGTTACAAAGAGATTTTTAACAAAACAATATTCGTAATGTAAAGGTATATTTTACATCAACACTTACGGGCAGTTTTAGGGGATTTCGAAGAATTTGTTAAATCGAGGAAATCGTTATACTGAGAGGTTCGTTATATTAAGGTTTCACTGTATTTACATATACATTACATTTGCATACATTCTATATGAAAACAAAAATATGCTACACTCAAATGAATACAAATATTCATTGTAAACATTCAAAATGAATTTGTGCCCCATCAAGATTTTACTGACAAAAATCCAAGAAAAAAAAATTCCGTTTTTAACTTTCTATAGAAATGGGTATTTTGCTTAATCATTAGAGTAAACGGTTCCAAGAATATATGACGACGTACAAGTAATAATCTGTGCCAGGTGTATCGGCTCGACCGTTGGGAAGTAGCTATTTAATTTTGAAAAATAATAAGCACTAATGTGGAAATTTATAAGATCTAATCAGTTACACAATAATGATCTTTTTTTTTGAAGATAAAACTTTTGCTTCTGTTCATACAATTATATTATATAATATGACAATGTTATTTTAAACTTCAAATTTTATTTGCCCAAACATAATTTGCAGAAGAGGTGGTGGTGGGAGAACAAGTACCAAACCCAATCAGGTTGGCAAATAAAGAGCGTGCCAATAACATAGAACAAACCCGATATAAACAATATTTGAAATTAAACGCCACAAATTCCGCAAAATTATCTAAAATCATATTTTTTTATTTTTTTTTTGGAAAAATTTTTTCAAATAAAAGTGATAAGATTCATATCTGTGCAATTAGAAGTTTAAAGAAATTCGTTTACGAGATAAACTCAGAAAACGATTTGTAAAGTTGCATTTATCCGCCCTGGCTAGTTATTAGCAAGCATGCCACTAAGTGGGTATACAGATTGGGTCTATGACCCTCGAAGGAACCGGGGCAGGAGTATTTAGGCCTAGAACCAAACACTCGGAACCCATGGGTTGATTTCCTAGCATCTTCCACGCGGAAATTCACGCTACTAGAATGTGCGTTCATCAGTTGAAACTTGACAGACGATATCAGAATCAGGAGATAGTTATCCTATCTGATAGTCAGGCGGCCATTAAAGCACTGAGTTCTCATGTTATCAGTTTTAAAATGGTATGGGAATGCTAAGGTAAGCTTAAGGACCTAGGCAGAAGAAATAAAGTTAGTTGTAGCTGGGCCGGGACATGTCGGCGTGGAAGGCAATGTTGTAGCCGACACCCTGGCAAAAGAAGGCGCTGTATCTCCTCTCATTGGGCCGAAGCCCTTTTGCGGAGTCAGTGAGCAAGTACTCTTAGAAGAAATAAAGAAGGAGGAGGTGGCGAAAAGAGCTCGCCTCTGGAACACCATCCTGGGACTGAGACAGGCCAAGGTCTGTCTGGGTGGCTATAACTAGGAAAGGTCGAAAGCCTACATCAGTCTGAGTAAGAACAGGATCTGTATTCTTAAGGGATTCCTTACAGGGCATTGCAGACTTAGAGGACACCTGAGGAAGCTTGGCCTAGAAGATGATAGCACATGCAGATTCTGTGGAGAGATGGAGGAAACTCCGATAAATCTCCTCACACTGTGATAACGTCATTCAAAGAAAATTTAGTAGTCTGGGTCGTTACCATAGGGGAGGAGGGAAATACCCAACTCAGATCCATTGCCGGCCTCCGGACAGTGTTCTTCGTTACACACAACACTGTCCAATCACCGGACAGTGAGCTGTAGAGGCTCCTAGGAAGAAAAAATCTAAGAGTAGCACAGCTGGACTCGAACCTGGGTCATCCGCAAGGGAGTTCAGTACGCATACCACTTAACTATTCCCTTCCCTGAATTTCTAATTGTTTATATTTATTTTGAATAAAAGATAATTTTTATTTATGCTAACTTCTTTAATAATAAGTTTAATTTCTTATTTTAATTGTTTATTTTAATATAGAAAAATTCGGTGTTACTTTTTCTTTTTTTAAACTAACTCTGCTGAATGGGATTTGACAAAAAAACAATAAACTTTTATTGTTATTATATAAGATTGCTCCTCTAAAGGAATTCCTGTGATAATTTAACATAAAACTGTGTACTATCTACGAACAATAATAAAATTTGTCAGTGAGGAAAGGGAATAAGCTAAGTGGTTAGTGTACTGGACAACCCACGCGGAGGACCGGGTCGAGCCGAGCTGGGCTACCGTTTGATTTTTTCTTGCTAAGAGCCTGTACAGCTCACTGTCCGGTGATGTACATTGTTGTCTGTAACGAGAGAACATTGTCCGATGTAACAGCAACCAAAGAGAGATCAGCGACCGAGAAGAGAAACAAACGCAAGCACTCTCTCGGATTGGTGTGAGAGAAACTGTATAAATATAGCGACAGACAGTCCATGAAAAGACAGTTCGATACAGTTGAGGACAGTTCAATACTTCCAATCACTACGTGTCATTACCCATTTACCACTCTACCTTAAACATTTCTCTATTTTAAATTCCAGGCAGTATGTGCCTCTTATGTGACGCCCGGATCTTCTCAGTGCACTGCCCGGCCTCCGGACAATGTTCTCTCGTTACAGACCTAGAGGTTCCTAGGAAGAAAGAATCTAAGGGTAATACAAGCTGGACTCGAGTCCGGATCCTCTGCGTGAGAGTCCACAGTACGCTAACCACTTAGCTATTCCCTTCCCTTGATTATTATATATATATACATATATATATATATATATATAAAAATTAGTTATTTATTAGTTAATCAGTGTTAATAAAGTCAATCTCATTTCATCCAGACAAATTGTTTCCACTAACACATCCATTATATTCGGAGGCCGGGAGTGCAATGAGAAGGCTCCGGGCACCAGTGACCATACATGTTGACGCGCCATAAATTTAAAAAAACAAAATAAAAAAATGAAATGTTTCAGTGATATCAGGTGTCATTAGAGTAACGTATATAAATTGAAATTGTTCAATGATCACACAATGAATGTTTGTGGAAAGTTCTATGTGTGTGTGTGTGTGTGTGTGTGTGGGAACAAATCTAGGATATTATCTCTGTCAAGTATTACTTTTCTGGTTATTTGGGCGTTAAAATACTTCCAAGAAACAGCACAATTCGGATTAAAATGCTGAGCATTAAAGGGGGGATTTTTTTTTTACATTTATTTTATTATTTCATTCGATGGATAATGAGTAGATTAAAATACAGAATAACACAGAATGACTTATTATAAAATGACTACATAAATATTCCATCAGATAAATAAGTGTATCAACTCAACAATACACACTAAATGTGAAAAAAAAAGAAGGATTGATTATACCTGTTGAAAAGTTCTTTGGAACCATATGGGGACCCCACCATTAGAACACGTGTCACACATTCTTCATAATATAGGGGGAGAACTAATACACTGTTACGAACTACCCACTTCAAATAACAAAGCAACAAACAGTAAGGCGCCCTCATTGTTGAAGGTAACAACGGCACATGCAGCATGCATCCCATAAACGAGGAGGGGACATACCAGCTTAGAACATAGCCACAATTGGTTTGATAATTGACCCACCCCTAGTGTAAAAACGTGTGTCAGAAAGCACCATGCGGGTTTAATAAACATCATTATCCCTCCAATATCATTTATATGAACCCCTCCTTGTACAAAACAAATAGGGTTGTTTAAATAAATGAAATTTATAGGGGTAAAATATGGTTGAGGTTTTTAACTTTTAAGAGTTGTTAAGATTTTTAAAAGTTTGTACTTATGTCCAGTGGTTAAAAAATCAAAACAATATTAACTTTAAAAATTTAAAAAGTTATTATATTAAAATTAATTTAAAAAAAAAAATTGATATTAAATGAAATATAAAATAAAATATTAATAAATAATATCCTACAGCTAGATTTTAATAAAATTCAGCAGATAGTTGTGGAATTTTGTAAAAATACTATAGATGAGCCAAAATAATAAACATGAATATATATATAAAAAGGAATCCAGTTCGGAAAGTGAACTGTATGAAGGGAATAAAGATCGTATGGCACTGTCTGCTAGAATTAGTAGCTCCAAGAAGGGTATCTATGTCTAACAGTTATGGAACTCGCTCAATCTGTGTCGCCATTAAAATACCATCCAGTCTTAAATTAGTACGACTTTAGTAAATATAGCTGTGGGAGGAGGAGGAGGAGGAGGGGACCGACTTCGAGGAGAAGAAGAAGGATTTACCCAGAGCATCCATTCCCTTGGGATTTTTACCACACACCCTCACTGGCGGCACTTGTTTAATACAAACGCACACGTGTGTCCAATATGTTTAAATAAAGTTAAATAATTTCACACAAAAATAAAAAAAAATATATATTTTTGTATGACAGAAAAGAAATATTTATATGAAAAAAGAGGCTGGATGACAAATTCTATTTATTTTATTTAACAAGTCTCCCTCTCTCTCTCCACCATCTTGGAAATTTATAATATTAAAAGAAACTGAATATGTCCGAATATTAAACATGATTTTTATTTTAAGGGTGGAGAAATGTGGACGTATTGCTGTCATTGTGGCCAATGACCTCAATTTTTATTTTTGTAAATATTTGAAAAATCTCCCCCCGAATAATATAAATCTTGCTTGAAAAGAAGTATTTATCGTCGTTGTATTTTGCCAGGATATTTTTAATCTAAACGATAGTAACAATATCTGAGGCGCCCCGCCATGGCTAGGGGGGGGGGTCGGTAAATCGACGTTTCGAAAACAAAAGTAATGAATTTATTTTTCGACTAAATCTTAAACAGAATTGCAAGTTTCTTAATTCTAGACCGTTTCAGAATATTTTCGTCTAATAGTGTTTATAAAAAAAATATAGGAGTTGGATTGAAATTATTTTCATAAGGAAGTTTTTCTATGAACGCAACGACTGCTTTGGCATTAAAGTCATTAAGATATATATATATTGGAGTTGTTAAGAAGAGAAATTAGGTTTGATTGAATGAACGAGATATGAAGACACTTGTTATAATGTAGCTATAAGTTTACACTAACTGCACTGGACTTTATAATGAAACTGATAGAACAAAAGGAAAAAGTAGAGACATGACACGATGCGACGTACAGTTGAATCTGATAGATAGCCTCTAGATAGATTCTCACTGGCTTATATACACAGGTTCTCCCACTCTAGCCTAAGTCAGAGAGTACCTCTCTTCTCTCTGCTGGATGCCATTACATATATATATATAAAATAATAATAATAATAATAATATCGAGGGAAGGGAACAGCTAAGTGGTTAGCGTACTGTGTGGACTCTCACGCGGACGATCCGGATTCGACTCCAGCTTTGCTACCCTTAGATTTGTTTCTTCCTAGGAACCTCTACAGCTCACTGTCCGGTGATGGACAGTGTTGTCTGTAACGAGAGAACACTGTTCGGAGGCCGGCCAGTGCACTGAGAAGGCTCCGGCCGCCAATGACGTAGATGTTGACGTGTCTTTATTATTATTATTATTATTATTACAGTTTCTAATATAAAAAAATTAAGAAACACATTAGATAGTTGTAATAGTTCTGGCATAAAGCTACGGTTTGAGAAAGAAGAAAATGAATTTTGCGATTTCTGTATATGAAACTTAAAATTCCTTCTCAAGCTAAGTATGAAAAAGCGGTGTTGCAATGGATGTTTTACACCATAAATCGTTTGAAAACTCATCCAGACTTTCGGGATGCATTTGGGCTTAGTATAAGCTCCTTCAAAGCTCATACTTTTCCAGACTGTGTTACATGGGGAAAATGAATCGATTATCCAAAAATCAACGCTCGATATCTCATACCATTGTCTTAGAAATCCCAAATGTTCAGTATGATAAATGAAATGTGTTGATGATGTCGTTGTTGTATGTTTGTAGTGGCTTGAGCGGTATTGTAAAAGGGCTTGTACGTACGTTTAAAAGAGAAGTAATAATCAAGAGAGCACCATTGTTTTTAAAATAAATATATTATTCTCTAAGCAAATTTAAGTACATTACAATATCACAACTGTATCTTAATAAATGGTGTATATCTAGAATAAAGGCAAATTTCGCAAGAGTTTAAGAGAGCGATTCCTGAAGTGTTCTGGCTTTGAAAGCAGAATGCAGACTGTCCGAAAGAATGCCTTCTCTTACAAAACAGTTGGCCAAGTGGCATTGTATTAATTTAACGGATTCTTGTGCCTTTGTGTCTTTAAAGTAATGACCTTAAATTAAATTATAGTACCTGGCTCTTTTCACTGCACTAAGATACATTTAAAATATTAACAAAATTAGATTTTTGATACTATAAAATATTCTAAACTACTTTTCAAAACTATTATTTTCTTTTATTTCTTTCTTCCACTATATATATACCATCAAGTCGGTAAATCTTTATATTCTGATAAAAAAAAAGTTAAAAATTTGCTTAAAATAGGATGAAATCCAAATGAATAACTCAATTAAAAAAAAATGAGAGATTTTCAAAAAATCAATACGACCTCTTGCGAGATAACTGGAACACGAATAACAAACAAATAATGAACTTGTAATACTTAGCACGATATATTGATTGGTGAATGGTATCTGGACTTATACTTATATAATGTTAAATTTTGCAATAGAAGGGATACTAGGATTTTGTGGAAGAGACCAGATACTAATGAATAAGTGATGTTATTGCTAGAGTTTGGCTGAAGTGAGTCACTTGAAGACCGATTAGCAGGTGGATTAGGTGGTATAGCCTAGCTTTGGTGAATTCTTCAAGGTAATCTTGGAGACTTCAATACTCTTCAAAGATTTATCTGGCAACTTTTGTTAAACCTCGGATTTCCGGCTTTTTATCCCATATTCTCCTACCGCTTGGTGATAATTCGAGACATTCAGGGCTGTCAAAGTGGAAGTTCATTTGCCAATATATTGCAATGTACATGATAGAAGGGGTAATGCATATTTGAAAAGCTCTTGGAGTTACGATTGGTGGCAGTTGGCAATGGAACAACTGCATCTAGTCCTTGGAGGGGCATTTTCCATTTCAAGCTGAAGAAAATATAAAAAAAAAAAAAATGGACAGTTGCACATTGTTATGAGACAATCTTAGGGTTTCCTGTTTAATGGAAGTTCTAAAGCCTGCATCAGAGTGATCGTATTTTTTTCAGTTCATTAGTGATCACATTTTAGAATCTATATTTTGACTTGACAACTTTTAGCCTGCAAAGAAGCATAAGTGGACTTCTGAGCTCTACAAGGGCATACTCTATTAAGTAACTTTTAGGCACAATCGTCTTAAATTAGTGTATTTCAATTTAGAAGCTAGGAAACAAGAAATACGATAGTTTTGTAATTTTAAATGAAGTATGATTGTAAACAAAAATATTTTTTGAAGTTTTGTGTTTTATATAAAATTATTTAATTATTGTTTAAAAGTGTAATTATAGTTTAAAAGTGGCCGCCTAAGTGTCTGTTACAAGCAACTGCAATTGGACAAGCAATTGGACAACCGGTTGAAGTTGTAACTTCCTCCCTCAAATCTCGCATTAACGCGTTAATTCAGGACAATAGGCATATTACTGTTGAACTGATAGCTGAAGAAGTGCTGGCACGAGTGTTGAAACTGTCCATACACATTGTTCAGAATAAGCTGCAGTAAGTACAAGAAGAAGCCTCGACCTCGCCCCATCGGACTTCCATTTGTTTGGCCCCTTAAAGAGACGCCAGGTGGGAAATATTTTCAATCCAATGAAGAAGTTAAAAATCAGATGCAAAAGTGGCTTCGATATCAACCCAAAGAATTTTCTGCCAGAAGCATACACAAATTAGAAGAACGATGGACAAGTGTATGTAATGGCAAGAGAGAGAACACAAGCCCACCGAGAGAAAACAGGCCGTCTCTGGTACTCTCTGACTTAAGCAGGCTAGAGTGGAGAACCTGTATATAAGCCAGTGAGAATATATATGTAAAAGTGAATGTTCCTATTTCATCTGTGCCGCTTGGGTGTGTGCAATTAAATAAACATATGGTTTATAGTGAGTACTTTTGTATAAAGAAGTAGCCATCATTTTCTGTATTTTTAATTATTATTTGTTGTTTCACCGAGTATTATATTGTATTGACTATAAAAACCGATTTTTGTTTAAGGTAACTTTATTTCATAATTTAACAATATTCTGTATTTTATTATAATCTTTTGTATTAATTGATATTCAAATAAAATTTGTTTAAGGATCAATCGGTCTATAGTCATTGAGGAACCCAACCTTCCCACATTATATATATAGGATAATATGATATATAATATCAGATTCAATCATACATCGCGTCGTGTCATATCTCTACTCTCACCTTTTATTCCATAAAATCATTAATAGAGAGTGGGGAATTTGATGAACGACATGCATATTTAAAATATTGAAATATGAGACATACTTTAAGCGCATATAACATAATATTCTCTAAGCTATTATAGAAAAGTTCATGATAATGTGCAGTAATTTCCTCATCTAATAAACAAAGCATATCAAATAAATTTGAAGTTAGCATTGCTAGCTCCACAACTAAAACAACCGAAAAAGTGATTTAATTTAAAGATATGTGAGACAAGGAACGTCATTTGTAGTAGTTCGTTCGAAGTGTGGATACCGAATCACATTTTACGGTCATGTTGTATGTGAATACTCAACTTATCTCTACTACTGTCTGGCTCCTAAAAAAACACTAAAAGTGATAAACTTCTTATGATGATCTAATTAACCACATTTAATCTAAATAGTGAACTCAAACTCTAAGAGATGCGATATATGTCAAGGTTGCATTTCATTATCACTATATTTATTAATAAAAATAATAAATATATTATGCAAATTTAACCCAGGAATAGTAGCACAAATTTTAAAACTATTCCGGATACTTATAGTAAACATCATTTTTGAATCTAAGAAATCGCTTAATTTAAGTCAGGATTTCAAGCGTTCAAGAAAAATAAAACCACTTTAATATTTTTAGTAAAACTTCACAAATATTGACAAATACTGGAGCAGTAAACTAAACATATAATAAATAAACTCAACTCAATGTTGAGCGAGTGTTTTTGTTGTATTAATTTATTATTCAATGAGGTAAAAAATGTGGAAATCCGTAAAGTTCAGAATAATGTTATTCATGGTTAATTACTTACTGCCCATATAAAAGGGAATAAAAGGTCACTCTCTTTATAAATGCATAAAATTTCTATAAAAATTGAAATTGAATGAGTGTGAAATTATAAATCAATAAACTAGGTGATAAGAGAAAGTAATACTTATATTTTAACAAAAATAATTATAAACAACAAAATTGATTAAAAGAAACTTATAGTTATGGTATTCAGGGAATTTGTTAAAAGATTGAGGAAATATAAATATCAAAAGATTCAGTGGAAACGACTGATTCTCTAGCAAAGAATAGAAAAGGATTGATTTTGCTAGTAGAGGCTCAGGCTGAGGATTTGTACTACATAATTCAACATATTGTCCATGTTATTTTACTTAGTAATTGAAGCATATCGAAAATTTCTGTGAACACAAATATTGTACAATTTTTTCTCCCTAATTTGGATCGTTTATGATTATATAAGATTGAGTTCAATATGAGCAGAAATTTGCTTACTCCTATTAATATAATTATACCTGCTTTTGTTCCTGCAATTATATATAAACCAACAAATTTTCTTAATAATTCAAAGTTGGCTAATTCGTCCTAACATAAAATAGAGGGGGTGATTGTAGGCGACAAAGGTACCAAATGCCAAAAAAAAGTATTTGGTAAGTATAACCTCAAATGTATTCAGTTAACAATGGCGAGTCCGCTCGAGCATTGCACCTTGGAAGAACAACGCTCAGTGATTAAATTTTTAGTTGCACAGGGTATCAAAGGTAGTGAAATTCACAAAAGAATGTTGAAGTCTACGGGGTTTGAACCGTTCGAACGTTTATAATAAATAAGTAGAGCAATTTAAAAGTGGCCGTGTTATATTTTGACAAGCAACTGCAATTGGACAACCGGTTGAAGTTGTAACTTCCTCCCTTGAATCTCGCATTAACGCGTTAATTCAGGACAACAGGCGTATTACTGTTGAACTAATAGCTGAAGAAGTGCTGGCACAAGTGTTGGAACTGTCCATACACATTATTCAGAATAAGCTGCAGTAAGTACAAAAAAAAAGCCCCGACCTCGCCCAATCGGACTTCCATTTGTTTGGACCCCTTAAAGAGACTCCTGGTGGGAAACATTTTCAATTCAATGAAGAAGTTAAAAATCAGATACAAAAGTGGCTTCGAGATCAAACCAAAGAATTTTCTGCCAGAGGCATACACAAATTAGAAGAACGATGGGATAAGTGTATAAATGTTGCTGAGGGAATAAATTGAAAAGTAGCAAAGTTTTGCATTGATTAAATAAATCGTTTTTGAGCTACAGCGATTTGTCTCGTTACTTATTGAATGACCCTCCTACTAAGTTATGGTAAAAAAAAAATAATCATACATTGTATTGAAATGATACTTTAGAGGAAAGCGTGAAGCTACTGTTTTTTTCTGAAACTGAAGAAAAAATCCGAAGAGCTGTAAAGAATCCAGAAATATTTTCCGTGATTGCCCTTGCTTCATTTTTTTGTGGTCGAATTCGAGTTTATAAACTGAATTTACTCTGGTGCAAATGAGTGTTATTTATTATACACACTGTTTTGACAAAACAACATCCTGATGTTCGGGCGAACATCCAGTCGATGACCACAAAAAAGAAGCAGGCTATCACGGAAAATATCTTTGAAGGTTGAATAGAATTCATTTCCGCTTAATAGATTTTACTATAACCTTACTTGGTAAGTGAAAAAAATTGAAGAAGAAAAAAGTCTGATTGATTGTAGTAAGGCTTTATAATTTAAAGTTGGAATATATTGTATGTTTACATGCCCTTTTTTGGAAGCTAAACAAATCTTTACAGACACAAAACAAAACAAAAAATGAATCAATAGTCAGAAGCGGTTAAGAAGAGATACAACTGATGGAATCTTTAATTTTAGAAACCACTAGCGAGACGTTAATAATAGAATATTTCCAAATCATGAAGTAATCAAATATAGAAAGATATTGTTTAAGTCAGTGAAGTCAATATAAATCACCAAAAGTAATCAATGATGCATCATAATGATGAGAGAAACATTGTGAAATTGTTCTATTCATAATTAGTGACAGTAAACTTCTCCAATTCTTGATAATTTTTTTTTTTTTGCTCAGAACGTTTCCCAGAACAAAACAATTTAGCATAATTCCAAATTTGTGTTTCCAGATTTCGTGTTATTTAATTATATAAATTTTAAGTGTAGATTTCAAAAAAAAAAAACGTATCATACTCTGAAGCTCGACCTAAATAAACCTAATAGAGATTTTCAAGTATTGATCGGTGCTATTTTTTTTTTGTTAGTTCATGATAAACATTTCGATTATATTTAATAATCTTCATCAGTACCTGTTTTACAATAACAAAACATCAACAACAAAAATATATATATATATATAAAGTTATAAAGAAGAAAATGGATATTTTAAATCTTCTAGTTTTCGTTACTTTCTTTTTTCCGAAATGAACCATTAGCCAAGATATTTTTTTTTTACCATGTGAGTATTTAGCCGAAAATGTGGCTGGGTGCTGTATTATAACTGGGATTATGTCCGATCCTATTTGAACGGATTCCAGAATTTCTTCCATTGTCTAGATTTGATAAAGTTTTCGTCATATATATATAAGTTCTATAAATTTCTGAAATTTCATACGAAAAAGTTTAAGTTCCATACAAATTGTATTTTAATTTAATGTAGTTATTTGTATTTAAATTTAAGGAGCGTCAACATCTATGGTCATTGGCGCCCGGAGCCTTCCCAGTGCACTGCCGGCCTCCGGACAGTGTTTTCTCGTTACAGACAACACTGTCCATCACCGGACAGTGAGCTGTAGAAGCTCCTAGGAAGAAAAAATCTAAGGGTAGTAGCACAGCTGGACTCGAACCCGGGTCCTCCGCGTGGGAGTCTAGTGCGCTAACCACTTAGCTAATCCCTTCCCTTTAATGTAGTTATTATTTCTTTTTTAATTAGACAACAAGAAACGATTAACATTATAGTAAAAATCTGGAGTTTAATATATAAAATTTCTGAAACGGAATTTGCGGTAAAAAAAAACTATAGTTATTATTATTATGTATTCGCGTAAATAATTTACGTTTTAAGTATTTAAAAAATGTGATCCATTTTTGTTTATTTGGTGTGAAACACTCACACAACTTTCACTCTCACACTCTCTTACTCAAGTTCTCAAAATTATAATTCACAAATTTTATAGTGATGTGTACCAAACTAATTTTCCTGAAACTCGGAATTTGAGCCATCTATTTATTTCTAATTAATTTTGTTTGGATGATAGAATTGTATAATCAACTTTGATAGCACTTTAGAGAAAAACAAAACCCCACCCCTTCTCCAAAAGTGCACTTAACCCTACGTTAGTCACCTTCTATCTAGTTAAGAGTTTACTCACGTGGGTGACATTTGTCACCCACTAATAAAACAAAATTGAATGCCTAACTTATGGATTTATTTTAATTACTACTGTGTTTATATGTTTTTTATGAAGAAAAAAAATTGATTTTAGCGTTTATTTTAATAAAGTTTACCAAAATTACATTATGATAAAATATTTATACTTTCTGATTACAATTATTACAAATTTCTTTTAGATGTTCTCCACAAATCCAATTCCCGCATTTATCGCACCATTTTCTTGTTGTTTTATCTCTCGCTGTGTCACATAAATAGCATCGCCCGCTTAAACCGGTTCTTTCCGCCGCTTTGGCTGTGCCGACTTGAAGACCTAGCAACACATTCATCCTGCGAATCATATCCGTTGGAAGACGTTTATTTTCGCTACGTCTTTCAATCTGGGCTTAATAAGTTCCCAGCTCAAGTTTTGGAGGAACTGAACTCTTGATATTTATTTATCTGGGGTGTGATGTTTGTAGATGCTCAGTGCATTTACTCCAGTTATATTTAGAGGGTTGTAAAAAAGTACCATAGGCCACCTTCTAGTGTTACGTATATTCAATATTTAAGGCAACGTGCTATTTACTATTGTATACTTTCATATATGTGATGAAAATAAAAAAAAAGAAATATTAACGTCTATAAATAAGTAACGCCACTACTCACCTGGGGGACGAGTGTCAACCAAGAAATATGTCTAATTAATTCTTGAATTACTGCAAACTTTTACGTCTATTTTCACTTGCACAGGTTATATAACTGTATGCAAAGGAAAGGTATGGAAAGTTTCAGTTTTCCTCCATTTTGATTTACATTAGTATATCAAACCAGAAAATGAGTGGGGGACATATGTCACCCACGTAACTATTATTATTATTATTATTCACAAAAGGGGAGGGAAGTAAACCAAAGCCCCCTCGGGCCCATATAGCTACCCCTAAAGAATACCTACCACTGGGACCAGAATGAAAATCCAGGCCCAGGGTTTAACCATCTAAGTTTCACAACAGACCGAACAAATCGGACCAAAACCTTAAAAGGACACAGCTTAAGATCCTCTACCGACATCCTATTCCGGCCGAAGGTCCTAAACCTAATCTCCTCACAACCCAAACAATTCGTCATCAAATGCATGGGTGTTTCCTCCTCAGTTTCACAAACTCTACAAAAAGGGTCAGGCACAAGTCCCATTATATAGAGATGTCTCCTTAAACCACAATGCCCAGTGAGGAATCCAACCAGATACCTGAGGGAGGTCCGTGAAAGACATCGGACCCCACTACTCAAAGCTCCGCCCGGGCCCCCAATGAGCATTTTAGACTGCCGACAACCCACTGCACTCATCCATAAGGATGAGTGCTGCGAGGTCATCCACTTCTGAAAGCCCGACAAACATGTGCCAGAAGACACACCAACAGCAGGCTCTGGACCAATGAAAGGGAGAGAGGCACCTAATTTGGCAAACCTATCCACCTCCTCATTACCAAAAATTCCCATATGACCTGGAACCCAGACCAGAAGCACATCCTTTAATGAAGAAAGATCTTCCAGTCTTTTAGAACATTCCAACACCAATCTGGAAGTGAAGACACATGAGTTAAGCGCCTTCAACGCAGCCTGGCTGTCCGAGCAGATACAAACACCTTTTAAATTAGTGTTACGCACCCTCTCATCCAAAATGCAGCAAAGAATTGCATAAACCTCAGCCTGGAAAACGGTGGCCCACTCACCAAGAGGCGCTACCAAATGATCTCCCGTCTCAAAATAGACGGCAGCCCCAGACCTACCATCCATCCTGGAACCGTCCGTGTAGCATCGGAGATAATTCTCAGGAATCACACCAGACGGACCCAGGGTTAACCAATCTTCCCTAGAAGGGAACCTAACCCTATAGGAATGACCAAAGACAAAAGTCTTCAAATTCCTATCAGAAGGGAAACCTGTAATGGGAATCCTTAAAAGCATCTCACGATAAATGGTAGAATGACCATATCGCTTACCCTGCCAAAAACCTGCCTGTTTAATTCTATAACAGGCTTTCATTGCCTGGTTTTTCACCTCCACAAAAAGAGGTGGAATCCCTAACAAAGTCTCCATAGATGCGGTCGGTGTAGTCCGAAACGCTCCAGTCACCGCCAGACAAGCCAAGCGTTGGACTTCTTCCAACAACTGCCTAGCGGATCGTGTTTCAATGCGACGCCACCACACCAAAGCCGCATATACCAATCTAGGTTTAATGACCATACAATAAATCCAGAACATCATCTTGGGAGTGATTCCCACCCACGTGACTAACGAAGGGTTAAATGAATTTTCCTAATAAAAGTGGTAGATCATCAGAGACATTTTCCGTGGTAGCCTGCTTTATTTTGTGGTCATCGACCGGTTTCGGGCGTTCGCCCATCTTCAGGATGCGCTTTTTCAGACAGTATGACAACACAGACTTGTACAGAGCAAAGTTTGTTTTCACACTCTTAGTTCACAAGAGTGTGAAAACAAACTTTTCTCTATCGGTCGATGATCACAAAATGAAACAGGCTACCACGGAAAATGTCTCTGATGCTTTCCAGCTCTGCGAAACCAACCATCACAACAAAAGTGGTAGATCTTTGTATGCGTAGTTGATATACCAAGTTTAAAGAAAATCGTCGAAGCCATTTTTGACAAACACGCAAGAAAAGTAAAAAATAATCGTTATCGAAAATTTGACACGATTATACTAAGAGTGAGAGAAAGTAAAAAATGTGAACCATTTTTTTTTTTTTTTTTTTTTTTGAAATAAATTTTTATAAACATTATGAAATGCTTGTTTTTATAAAATGTTTTAATTCAATGATTATTCAATTTTTTCTGTTTTAAACTGATTGAGGGACACTGATTGTATCTGACTTGAGTTCCAGATAATTCTTTGGGAAATTGACTGCGCTGCATTATTTATCAAACATTGATTTTCTTTCTTTCTAGATAAGACATATACAAGAAGTTTCAGATAAGTAATTTTCTTTTATATCGGAGAACATTTTATTTATTTTTTTTTTAATGCTAGCCACATTCATTTTTTGCGGTCTTTAATAGTTTTGAGGCGCCGACCATATCTTTAGGATATCTTGATAAACACGTATGAGATATTTTCGTTTGAGTGGTTGCATGATTCACTAATATGTAAAGATGCAGATTTTTTTTTTTTTTTTTTTTTTTTTTTTTTTTAAAAAGAAACTCAGAAGTTTTCAGTACTTCATAATACAGAGACAATATGGTCAAAATCAAATTATTCTCACGATATTCGTGTTTCAAAAGATCTTAATTTCAAGCACAATTTGCACAAAAAAAACAAAAGAAATCTGTGTAGAAAATTGCATTTTTTACATTAACAAGAAAAACCTAATTAAAAGTTATGAAAACAAACTTCTGTGTCCACAGTTCTACGACAATATTAATGTCTATTCTATGTGACAGACAAATAGACAGAGTGACTAGTTATAAACTTTAAATACATGCATTATACACTTACCCCAGTACAGACATAGGATTCCAACTATTATGTAGTAATTATAAATAACATTTCAATATAGTAGAACATCAAAATCTTGTCATAGCTGTTTGTTCTGTTTCTTATACTATAACTGAACATGTCTATTAACTAAAAAATATAGGTCAACATGTCTGCATGTCTGTATTCTTAACAAATCTGGCTGGTTTCCTCATTTGATCTAAAATACTTAAAGAATTGTTTCTTATTGAGGAATGAGGAAAAACAAAATCTTGTGTGAAACACTCACACGACTTTCCCTTACTCCTCATTCAGTGAAAAACGTGTAACACGAAAAAAACGCTTAACATGAAAAATAAAAGGGTTAATATGAAATCATACAGCAGTCCCAACAAAATACTATATAATTTCACATTTTGCATTTTTTTTCTATTAACACGAAAACAAATATCGCTTAACGTGAAAAGATTTCATTTTCCGGACGAACAAAATATATCTGTTTTCTTGCAGTCACATCGTCACGCCAATTTTTTAGCTTTTTACTTTCTCTTACTCCTAGTAAGAAAAGGAAGTATTGTAATCGTGTCAAATTTTCTATATCGAGTTTTCACCGGAAATATCCGTTTTGAGATCCCCTGAGTCCAAAAAAGTGGTTTTTAGCATGGATGGGCATCTGACTGACAGTGGGCATCCATGTGTCGTAGATGCCCAGATTTTGACATCTGTCAAAATTTCTCAACCAGAAGTACCACTTTTACTAGTTTTTTTTTTTTTACTTTTTTGCGTTTTTCTCAAAAATGGTTCCGATGATTCTCTTCAAACTTGGTATATCAACTACACATACAAAGAGCTACAACTTTTACTTGAAATGTTTCTCTGGGAAAATTCATTTAAGGGCATTTCTAGGGGAGGGGTGGGGTTAGGTTTTCATCTAAAGTGCTATTTCAGTTTATTAAACAATTCTATCATCTAAATAATGTTAATTAAAATTGAATATGTTGTCGAAATTCCGAGTTTAAAAAAAAATCGGATAACTGGAAATACGTTTACTTTACCACTTTACTAAATGATTTTTTTTTTCACTTTTTCGCGATTTTCTCAAAAATGTCTCCAATGATTTTCTTTAAACTTCATATATAAACTAATCATACAAAGATCTACAACTTTTATTAAAATTATTTTTCTGGGAAAATTCATTTAAGGGCATTTTTGGAGGTGGGGACGGGTTATATTTTTCTCTAAAGTGCTATCATGGTTGGATTACACAATTTTATCATCCAAATAAAATTAATTAGAAATAAATAGATGGCCAAAATTCTGAGTTTCAAGAAAATTAGTAAACCGGAAGTACGCTTTTACTGGACAGTTTTTTTTTTTCAATTTTCGACGAATTTCATTAAATTTAACTATAAAATTTGTCAATTATAATTTTGAGAACTGGAGTAAGAGAAAGTTGTGTGAGTTTTTCCACACCAGATTTTTACTTTCTCTTATTTTTTTTCGTTAGACGGTACAAAATAGACAATGGCTACCACTGTTGCTAGGTTTCCGCTTGTCTTTGACTAAGTAGATAAAGGCACCGGTCATTGTCAAAACATTTTAGTTAGTTTTCAAATTCGGTGAATTTTTTTTTTTCAATTTTAATAAATAAACTTATTTTTTTACATGTACAATGGCTGAGAAATCGTGAACGAAAAGAAACCGCTATTTTATCGTTTAACACGAATAAATATTACGAGCTCCTCACAGTTTCGTGTTAAACGTTTTAAAATGTATATAAAATTTCACAATTGACATCCTAGCAACCAAGGCAGTTAGAAAAACCTGTAGACCGCGCCTGTAATGAATAAGTACATTTGAATTTTATCGTTTCAGATTCATTCTCAACTTCTCTACACAAACTTAATAGATTTATTCTGACTATGGTGGAGAATCCGAAATCGGTCGGAACCAGCAAAATGAAGAATGCTAAGATGTATAAAGTATTTGATAAAAAAACAATGACTTATAATTTTATTGTAGGCGTTTAGTTTAAGCTAAAGCTTAAAACACACGGTACAGACAACTAAAACGACTCTTAGGCAACAGATCTAAACTCTTACTAAAAAACAAACGCCCACTATACACATCACTTATTAAACCTTGATGATTTATTTTGTGGACTGTAAAGTAAAGAAAGCAAATAGGAATCGAAATTGATACCAATTAGATAACTTAATTAATTCCTTTTAATTTTATAATTGGGTTAGTAGGTTAGTAGTAGTACAATGAAATATTTACAATGTGAATAAATAATGACGCGTAAGAGGCTGGGCCGTTGTTTGGATCCACCAGATGTCGAGTGAAGTGGTAAACACGATGTTGTAGTCCGTCGAGTAGAAGGAAAACGCTTCTTTTCTATTGAAGAAAACTTGGAAAATGATGGCCTTGTCACTTGGAGGTAAGGCTAGAGAATTCAAAGAAAATCTTCGTCAAGGTCGTTTTCTGTAGACCTGTATAGAAATTTGTGGCCACAAAAATTGACGCTTATCTGGTCAGACTTACAGACGTACTACTGTAGCAAGGGCAGAGTAGCCCTGTGTGTAGGTGTATTGGTGGGGAGGTCAAGGCTGATTGGCTGCCGACTCGTCACCTGATGATTTGTGTGTTATGCCGGCAGTAGCATCCCTTGGTACACAGGCGTTGACGCTCGCTAATGAGAGTGGACGCATTTAAAATAAATAATTCAAAAGAAATATACTTAATAAATATAATTAATAAATAACTCGAATAAAATAAAATAGTTTTTCAACATATTCATAAACAAACCTATTTGGACATACGGCCTCGAACTCTGGGATTAAAACCAAGCGTTCCAATCTCAATCGTATCCAAAACTTACAATCCAAAATCCTGCGAACAGTAGTCAACGCTCCTTTTTATGTCTCCAATCGAACAATCCATAATGATCTTAATATGCCTCTTTCCTACCAGAAGTAATAAAACTCAGATATAAAAAATTTCACAGCACTCTATCTACACACCTTAACCCTCTAGCCTGTCGCCTTTCATCCCGTACCCTACCAGATAACCCTCCTAGACGGCTTAAACGCCAGTGGCCTCGAGACATTCTCTCTAGTACCAGTGCTGGTGAGAGTGAGTGAATAATTGGATTAGGAGTACTACCACTGGGTAGTTTCTCCACTCGGATTTTATTTTATTTTATTTTTATATCTGTATACATATTTACTTATGGCACAATAGTGCTGGTGTAAATTTCTTAATAAATAAAAAAAAAAGAAAAAAAAGCTAAAGCTGCGAAATTCGCAGACATATCTACCAAACCGGTTATGGAACGAACGATTAATGAAAGTACACTTAAGACGTTATTCTGAGTAACTGCGTAGCGGAGACGAGAGTCTTGAAGATAGACAGACAGTCATGATAGTCCGGAGACCAGATTGGATCACTCGATTCTAGTGCGACAGTTTTCACCAAATATGGAAACATAAGTTGAGTAAAAATCAGCCGCTGGAACTTGATAAATATATTCCATCTTTGTTCTAGAAATGAAATTCCTTTGTTTTATTACTTTTCATATATTTCATAATGTTTCCGAGAAATGGTTGGAGAGAGAGAGAGCGAGAAGATGCATCAAGAGAAGACTTCTTTTTGGTGCACACTTGGTTTGTCGAATGGAAACATCCGGACTGATTTCTTGAAAACTGGCAATAAATCCCAAGAAATCAATAGAAACAGAAAAAAAAAAAAAATGCATAAAATCCGCCCAAGAACACTTACTAAAAACTAATTTTTTTTTTTTTTAAATTTAAGGCGCGTCAATAATATACGTATATGTCCGTAAAATCGCGCCCGGAGCCTTCTCAGTGCACTGCCGGCCTCCGGGCAGTGTTCTCTCGTTAGACAACACTGTCCATCACCGGACAGTGAACTGTAGAGGCTCCTAGGAAGAAAAAAATCTAAGGATAGCACGCTGGACTCGAACCCGGGCCTTCCGCGTGGGAGTCCAGTATGCTAACCACTTAGCTATTCCCTTCCCTGAACTAATATTTACCTAAGAGATTTTTAACAAATACACCATACAAATAACTTTAAGCGAAATTTAAACGAAGCAGTTTATACTAAACTCTGCCTCACTCAAATATTCAGCAGACTTACGTTTGATTGACAATTCAAATTTACGCTACCTATATTTCCAAGCACTTTTTGTAAGGAAAAGTCTTCAATATTGATGTTGATGATTTCCAGAACTTTAGAATTATGTTCTATTAAGTTTAAAAACTTTACTGAATAGATGGTTGATTCAGCAATGTTGGACAAATCTGAGATTATAAAATAAGATTATCATATTAAAACTTTATATCGAAAAATGGTAATTATTTTAACTAATTATATAATATTACGCAAAAAACAGCTAAGCTAAAAAAGTGCAAATTGTCTCAAAAGTTTCAGATAACTTTGGCAACAATCTTGATCACAATTTAGCACTATTACAGCTAAATTGTTCTGCCATAAGGACCAAATAATATTTAAAGACTAATTTAGAGCATTTAAATCGTAGATATTTTACAGAATATGATCTTTATGTTTTGCTAGACAAATGGGTAACGAATTCATGGTAATTCATTTTCTAAGCCATTTTATTGGCGACCCATCTCCAGCATTATACGAGTATAATAGATGTTATGTAAAAATATAAGCGATGTGAATAGAAATAGACCTTCACGGAGTTATCCCTTGTTACAATGTCTAAGGTGAATGGATTAACAAACAAATGATCCTTGGCGCTATGCTACTAGTATCAACTTATAGGCTTCCGACAATGACAATGTTCAAGGATGCTTAACAGTAGGTTGCTAACAGTTCAATATAGTTGAATTTTTTTGATTTCACCTAGTACAGAAACAGTTTTGACTACTGGAACAGAAACTGTCTTTATCATTGCAAAGTAGGTTTCAATGTAACTTACCTATCATCAAACACTCAAATGTGTAAATTGAAAATTAAGTGCTGGACAGCAAAAATTTAAACATCGTTTTCTATAAAGTACAAAGATATATGGAAAATGTTTGAAATCTACAGGGAAAATAAAACAGAAACTGGCTTAAAACTTGTAAAAGTTTCATAAACAGAATCATATTTTAATTTAATTTATTTTTAGGCTCCATAAATTGGCAGCAACAGGTTGAAATTTCTTGGCTATTGGATAAAGATTGGATGAACCACAAAGGGTTCATATCCAATAAGGCATTCAATCGGTTTATAATAAGTAAAATTCCAAAAAAAAAAAAAAAAAAAAAAAAAAAAAAAAAAAAAAAAAAAAAAAAAAAAAAAAAAAGGCTTGGCTGTCTTTATTTGAGCGTAGGTGTTTTTGAACGTTGCCAAGGTTACATAAGAGAGGGGACTGATAGCAGAATATGGTAACAGCGGTCACAACCAATAAATGATTGATTGATTATATTAAACATACATGTCAGCATATTATTAAATCTGATTAAAATAAATATATATATATGTATGTGTGTGTGTGTGTCTATATTTACCGCAGACTAGTTTATATAACCAATTTATTATTCTTCTTTAGGAGACTTATCATATGGTAAAGATACGTATTTAAATAAATAATCAATACTGAAAGATATATTATAATAAAGTGCATTATTATGATTAAAAGCAAAAATAATTATCTAATAAAAGTAAAATAATAAATTGCATCTGATTATTCTCTATTTTATTTAAAAAATAAATAAATAAAATTATAACATAATTATCCAGTATTAGTTTAAACCCTATTATTTATTGTAACATTAACAACCTGAGAGATTTGTTATCAGATTAACTTTTAATTTAATAATAAGGAATACAAAAAAAAAAAAAGACCAAAATTTCACGCCTGAATGAGATTTGTAATCCGATCCGACGAGAGGGATCTAAAGCAGAGAGGGAGGGGGGTATCACTCTCTAGTTTAGGCCAGACTAGAGTGGGAAAAACTGTTTAAATACAGCTGTGTCAGCCATAGGCGGGAGTCCACCAACAGTCTTGCAGCAGAGTTCATACAGCAGTCACAACGCGTCATCAACCTTTCTCTTTATCTCTCACTATCATTTTATATATTTTAGTGTAAAGTCCAGGCAGTTTGTGCTACTTTTCTATTATACAGTGTTCAGTTTTACTTCTAGTTTATTTATCTATTTAACCCAACTTCTCTCCTTCTCAAACTTACTACAGATTAAATACTTCAAACCTAACCAAATTCAGTCCATCATTTCTACAGGCTACCTCTTTGTGCAAAATATAATACCTTGATTTCTCATTTTACTTGATATTTCAAAAGACACGATTGGTTATTTTATATTTTACCTTCACTTGTTACAATATTGTCAAATTTTTTAAATTAAGTTTTCACCGGAAATCCTGCAGGTTATCGTGTTGAGGTAGTTGTGGCAGAGGAGGTGCTACTATGCGGTCATGTGACTTTTTATGTAACTTATCTGGATGCTTCCACCAAAATAATAAAATCGATTCTGACACGAAGTTTCGTCAACTTTAGCATTTTTTTTTTTAAGTTCCTCGCGATTTGTTAGATTTTCTTTGCGACTTTTCCAGATATTTTTCCTCTCACTAATTACACACACATACATATGCCTATTACACTATCTATATACTGAGATATGGATCTAACTAAGTAGAATAAAACGATATTCATTTTCATTTAAATATTTTGATCGATAAGTGATATATTAGATGCCCCGAAGAAAAAATGTGGAAAATATCTTCCTACAGAAGTTTCCAGGGAAGCTCTGGTTATCTAAAATGGTATCATCATATTTTTAATTTTGATGTCATATTTCATTTTAAACTTTAATTTTTTAAAAATCCATGGCAGAAATTTGTTATTAAAAAAACAAAACAAAAAAAGTTTCAAATCAATTTAGCTCAATTTTTAAAGCAAATTTGAGGAAAGTTTTTTTTTTTAAAAAAAAAGGTACTTTGTGCAGCAATATTAGATTTGACATTAGTGGACCTGCTTCAAAATTAAGCCACTAAAAAATATTAAAAGATAATACAATAAGAATTCCATGGACTACTATATGATCAATGAATGACAGACATAGTTCCAAAGCGTGAAATGGCAAATTTGAAATTATTAAGGAAAGGAAGAAGATATATGATGCGGTGGGAGAATAAAACGCTTCCAATATGGCTTCTTGCAAGTGATGATAGAGGGAAGGAATGGGGCTGGATGCCCACGAATTATCTGGATGGAGAACTTGCACTTAACTTGATGAACACAACTGCCGTAGTCTTTATTTAGAGCAGCTTCTCCCCAAACAGACCTGGGCTTCAATGGCCGCTCTGCACGAATATGGCACATGAAGAAGAAGAGAAACTTTAAAAAGTCTAAAATGAATCCACTCACCCGACTTTTTGTTATTGCATCCAAAACTAGAAAATGCATCCAATCTTTTTTTATATTTTTGTACACGTAGACAATTAAATGGAGACCATATCATATTTGATAAGTTGTTACATTATAAATCGAATGTGTGTAAATTGATTTTGCACAGTTCAGTCTCATAGTGTTTTGAAAGTGTAAGACATCCTGATAATAGGCAAACGCCGGATACTTGTCAATGACCACAAAATGAAGCATGGAAAATATTTTGGATACTTTCCAGCACTGTGGATCTAACCACAAGAAACGCTTTAATGTTTCATTTAATGGCCACATCCTTAGCAAAAGTCTGTTTGTCTACTATTATTCCTACATGACTTTTGACCTAAAGATATTTCACCAGAATATTGTTATACATCAGGCCATATCTGAGATCAATAATTTTGTTTAGCCAGACGATGTTTAATTTTTACTTATCGAAATATAAAAGAGATAAAAAAAACTTTTTTCCGGAGTCAGTATATCGAGTTAAAAAAAAAACGAGGAAACAACGAAAGATTGAAAAAAAAATAACAAAATCGCACATCCGCTTAACTGATATTGAACGAAATCTACTTATCCGGATCTTTTGGTGATGATATCTATACAGGATAAAGTTTGAGCTACATAACACATTTTTGCACTCATAATACCTCAAAAATGTATTTTATAATGAATAAAGTCAATTTAAAAAATTTTACCAGACAGAATATGAAATACCTGAGAGAATATAAAATGTACTATTAAATTAAAATTAATAGTATATAGCGGGAAAAAAGTTTTAATTAAATTGCTTCATAATGTTGAAAGTATTATACTAGCCTAGCAGTTAGGTTCAAGATGTATTCTCCATCCGATAACAAAAAACAACATATATTGATTTCTATTTTATTTTCATTATTTAATTATTCCGCAGCTGTCACATAAAACGTGATAAAAAATAAATAAATAAATAAAAAAAATAAATAAATAAATTGACTCAAAGATTATTCAAGACGAAACATATCAATTTATATGTTTAATTAAGTAATTATTATAAACATTTAAGATCAAACGATCTTATATTTTCATTTTAAAGCATAAAATAGAATTAAATATGAATATTTATACAATCAATATTTTAAATATGAATAAAAATATGGTGTGAAACACTCGCACTACTTTCACTTAATGCAGTTTTTTTTTTTTAAATTTAAGGCGCGTCATCATGATCATTGGCGCCCGGAGCTTTCTCAGTGCACTGCCAGCCTCCGGGCAGTGTTCTCAGTGTTACAGACAACACTGTCCATATTTTCCGTGAAAGCTTGCTTCTTTTTGTGGTCATCGTCCGGTTTCGGGCGTTCACCCATCATCAGGATAAGTTTGTCAAACAGTGTGATAACGTAGATTTGCACAGAGTAAATATAGTTGATACACTGAATGGTCTTTAAATGTTTTGTTATGGCCTAACTACAATTAGGCCGGGTGGCCATAAGGATAGGACAGTTGGCGTTCTCACTGGCCATTGTAGACTAAATAAGCACATGCATCGCATGGGGCCTGGCAACGGATAGCCTGTGTAGGTTTTGTCAGGAAGAAGAGGAGCCTACCTTGTCAGGTGCTGCATGTGGCATGTCAGTGCGAGGAGCTGGTCTGGCTAAGGTACCGCCTCTTTGGTAAAGAGAAGCTGGTGCCAGCAGCCTCAGCCGGGGCTCTCTCTCGGACCTATTGTCTTTTAAGGCAAGCAGGACTCGAGAGGGTGCTCTGATGGCAGATGCTTTGATTCCACAGTCCGGTTAAGGACAGGATCGGAGAAGGGTCTCCAACTAGGGGGGTGCCACAATAGATCCTTGGGGTGTCGCGGTGGCGTACGCTGAAGAGCCAATTCCCCCGTTAGAATCTAATCTAATCTATGGCCTAACTAGGTAAGAAGGGGGGAAGGGAACGGTACCTCATTGGGGAAAAAAAAAACATGTTTGGGTCTTTGAAGGGGCATATTTTTCTTTAAAATAGAAACATCCAATACGTGGGAGGTCTATATCTTAATCTACGCTGTTTGACGGAGATTTACTTCATAATTAATTATCCATACTATTTTACTATGATCTCCTGTTACACTGTTACACAAACTGTTACTGTTACACTGTTTCACAAACGCATCCTGATGAAGGGCGAGCGCCCGAAACCGGTCGATGATCACAAAAAGAAGCAGGCTATTACGGAAAATATCTCTGATGGTCTCCAGCTCTGCGGAACCAGCCACAACAACACTGACCATACTGGGTAGTGAGCTGTACAGGCCCCCAGGAAGAGAAAACCTAAGGGCAGCTCAGCTGGATTCGAACCCGGGTTCTCCTCGTGGGAGTCCTGTGCGCTAACTACTTCCCTCTTATACTGCAATAAAAGCAATTTAATTAACAAAATTTCTTTAAAAATTATTAAGCACCAAAGAAAGTGTTTACGTTATTTGTAATAAACAATATCATCGCCATTATACAATATAATAATTATAAAACAATAAAGAAGATCTTCCTTTAGAAGATCGCCGTAAATAACTCATTAGCATTAATAATAAAAAAATTACTATAGCTTCTATTATTTTCAATTTTGTCCCTGACATTTTCTACAAAGTATAAAAAAAAAAATTACCTTAGGGGGTTCCGCACCTAAAAAAAATATATTCTTTTCACCATAACCGTCATGCTTGGCAGTAGGAGTTTTTTTATTTCTATTTTTTTCTTTAGATTCTTAGTAAAATATTTTACATAATGCATAAATATTTAATGAAAAGATCAAAAGTAAAAAATAAAATAATGACGTCACGATCAAATGTTTTTGATGTTGAAAACAGTTTAGGTTGAAAATTTTAAGATTCATTATTTGGAGAATGTTCTTTTTTTTCTTATTTTTTTTTAGTTCTCTTACTCCTGGTAAGAGGAAGTATCCTGATCGTGACAAATTGTCGATATCAAGATTTTAAGGTCCCCTGAGTCCGAATAAGTATGTAACCAGAAATTTGAAATTATAATTATATTTAAACTAGGTTGAAAGTTTTTTTCAACAGATAGAGTGTAGGACACTAGTTTCGAAACGAGAATATTTATTTAAATGCAGCAAATAATAAGTCTGAACTTTGAGCCACCATAGTATATTAAGCCTTTGACACAGGAGATCTCGTGAACGATCTAGTGCTGTGTTGTCCACAGACCAGGATCACAGTATTGTTTTGCAGATTTTTGAGGGGAAAAAGAGTAGTTCTGATGAGAACTCCTGCTTCTTCTAGCACTACAGTGCACCAGAAGAAATAGACGATATTGAGTGCACCCAATTAATGAAAAAAAAGAGAAGAACTTGGTGAATACCATCCTCTCTGTAGGGAACTGCAGTCACATGACGATAGTCGAGGAACTACATGATCTACTCCAGCAGGGTATGGAAAAGATCACCACGATCTGGAGGAGACCTATTGAAACAAAGGAAAGATCGGCCGTTTTTTGAGGTAAGTTAATAAAAAATATACACTCGCACCTATACAGTATGAACGGAGTAATTTATTTCACTAGAAAACTGATGCAGATCGCCTAGAACCCGCTACAATTTTTGTAATTTTGTACAACCAGATCGCTCGCTAACTACGGCGGTCTAGACTGTGACGCTGAGATAGATAGCCTCGTGTGTGACAGGGATGATGCAATATTGCATCATACAACAATATCGCCGGATCGCGGCGGTCTAAGATCGCTGCCCGCCGCGACAGATCGCGCCCTTTTGTGTCAAAGCCTTAAAAGGTGCATTAAAATAGACAGTATAAGTAACGATACGTTACAGTGAGGTACCTCCCTCTCTTTTATGAAATAGTACCGAACAAAGTTCTACCGTCAAAGATTTCCACAATTCGTACAAAGGTACATATTATTTAGTTTTTACGCTAGCTAATACTTTTGTAAAGATTCAATAATTAGATTATAATAAATGTTATTGCAACTAATCGTTCTTTCTGTTTTTCTTCCCTGCATCTCATTTTATGAAAGATATTTGCACTATGGAATTTTAATGAGTAATATATTGGGCTCAGGCCTACAATTTAATAATCTATGTGAATCCCCCCACGTCTCACTCTGAGCTTGCTGAAAGGTGGAATTTTCTTTTATTTCGTAACAGAATTTGCGTGATAGCTTGATAGCTACGTGGCGCCCAAATTGAGTTACATAATTAAAGAATTTTTTGTTGTTTTTTTTTTTTTTTAGAAATTAGTCTCTCTCCTACTGTGTCTGTGTGTGTGTGTAAACAGCATAGCTCAAACGCAGCAAGTTCAAACTTAACATTCCGTTTGTATATCACCATAGGATCCATTAAATTATCTGTCAAAATTCCACAACCAGAGTTTACCATTTTATTTACTGGATTTTTCAATTTTTTTTTTTTGTTGCAATTTTCTCTAAAATGGCTCCAAAGGATTTTTTTAAAACTATGTATATACACTACATCGTAGATTTTGGTCTATGATCTTTATTTGAAACGTTTTACACAAAAAAAAAAAAAATTATTTAAGAGATATTTTTTGGGAAGGGTTGGAGTTGTACTTCTTTCTCAAATGCTATTTTATTTTAATGTACAATTAAATCCTCTTTCTTCTATATAATAAATAAATTATAATTAAATATGAAGCCAAAAATCTCCGACTTTGAAGAAAATCCGTTCACCGGCAGTACAACTTGACTGAACAGTTCTTTTTAATTTTTCTACGATTTTCACGAAAAAGATAACATTGAGTTATACATTAAACTTGGTATAATAACTATACATTATAGAAAGAAACCTGGGCCGGGTGTTGGTGTAGTGGTTATGAGCATGGACTTGTAAGTGGTAGGACCCCAGTTCGAGTCCCGCGTATAACTGCTAAATTTTATATTGGTATGAAAAATGTTAATAGTAAAGTAGGTGCTTCCGCCCCCGTTCACGACACCTTATTTGATAGTTGGACGTTAAGCCCGCCTGAAAAAAAAATAGAAAGAAACCTATCACTTTTATTTGATACATTTTTTCCCGAAATAATTGAATTTGCTTGTGGTTCCGCTGGAAAAAAATCTGGGGGTTTGTTAGTTAGGTTTAAATTTAAATTGCACAAGTTGTTGGTTTGGAAGAGCGCTCTACACAAGTCCGCTCGGGTATACATACAAGTATAAAGCACACGTAATTAATAATAAAAATTAACAGCGACGGTTAGTTTTAAATCAATTTAATTGGATACTTCACCGTAAGAGGTCACTATAAATCCACTTTCTTAAAAAACACTTTCCATTTCAAACACCGTTAAAAGAAGGAAATAACAAAATAACGTAGGTCATGATACATTCTGATAATACAAATCTACAGGTCTACTTCTAAGGTCATGATACATTATAAATATTAAAATATTCACATGAAAATAATCTGAATGAATTGAACTGAATTATAATACCATGGGTAAAAAGGGAATTTGTATAAAGAATAAAAATTGTCTTGTGGTTTTTTTAAACCAAAGAATACGATAGAAACGTGACTCTGAAAAACATTGTACAGAACCAGTTCCTAATAAATCACGTACTTTCAACTTACCACATGCTTTAATTTTTTAGGTACTGTAACAATTCTACATATATAGTAATTACGATAATTACATAGAAATATAACTTTCTATTATTAAAAGTTTTATTGAGCTAATAAATTACAGATTTATTACAGCTTTGTTTTAAACCGCCTATATTATTGGACTCATTAAATTATTCATTATTGAAAACTGAAAAATTAAGAAGACAATAAAAAAGCATAAAAATAGACCACCATTAGTAATGATAATGTAAAATTAAAAATATTTCTTCCAAAAATTTATAAAATAAAACTAAAAATAAAAATTCATGTTTTCGGTTTCATCTCTATAATTACCATATATAAAACTCTTCATTACAATCTCATTTATGGAAATTAAAGCAGTAAAACAAAAAAGGAAATCTGCTTAAAGCAAACATTATAAAAAATCCATGGACATTAATCTTGACAATAAGCAAATTAATCATTCCATTACAAGGTCAGGTATTGTTTACCACAGAAAGTGTTTTCACTTAAAATAAAGTTAGTTTACTTATAAGCATTAAATAAATAAATAAAGTATAAAATATTCAAGGTTTAAAGTAGGTAATTTTGGTTAGTCAGTAGTAAATAAGCATTGAAAGATCACTGACCTAGCATGAAACCATGAGAAAAGGTTTTATAGAAATCTAAAAGTTTCTAGCCGTCATATTCATCAAAGGGACTAATATACGTTGAGAAATTATTTGTAATTTTTGTATCCGGAAATGACAGAAATATTGCCAAAAGTGATCGCTTGATTTAGGTCATTCCTTGTAATTAGACATTAAAAAACCGGGTAGCAGCTACTATCTGAATAACTAAAAAGTTCGTATGAAACTGAAAAGATGAATATCTGAATTATTATTTCTTCGGATTATTAGATTTATATTATCAAGATACGACTTTCAATTATTATATTTATCTACTTCTAAATTATAACTCCAAAGAAACAAGAAACTTGAAATACAAACTTCTTTACAAATTTTACATTATAGCGTAATTAGAATTTAATACTTACGAAATTTTAATCATCAATGATCTTTATAACTGAACAACAGATAAGTAAAATAGCGACATAAGTATAACTTTAAATGTTTTGAAATCAACTCGAATGCTTTCAATTTTTTACTTTCTTTTACTCTTAGTAAAGAGGTAGTATTGTAATCGTGTTAAATTTTCGATACCAAGTTTTTCACCGGAAATATCCGTTTTGAGGTCACCTGCGTCCAAAAAAGTGGGTTTTAGAAAATGGTCTGCGTGTGTGTATGTATGTGAACAGCATAGCTCAAAAACGAAAAACCGTAAAAAGTTGAAACTTGATATTCCGTTTAGGTATCACCATGGCAATTTTTTCTTGAAACTTAGCATATCAACTACACATACAAAGAGTTAAAACTTTTATTTGAAGTATTTCTCCGGGAAAATTCATTTAAGGGCACTTTTGAATGAGGGGTGGAATTAGGTTTTTCTCTAAAGTGGTATATCAGTTCACTACACAATTCTGTCATCTAAATAATATTTATTAGAATTAAATATTTTGTTGAAATTCCGAGTTTCAAAACATTGGATGACAGAAAGTGCGTTTTTACTGAAATGTAATTTTTCAGTTTTCTGGTATTTTTCTCGAAAACGGCTCCAACGATTTTCTTTAAACTAGGCATGTGAACTACACATATAAAGGGCTACAACTTTTATTTGAAACATTTCTCCAGATAATGTCATTTAAGGGCACTTTTAGGGGGTATACAATTCTGTCATCCAAACAAAATTAATTAGAAATAAATAGATGGCCAAAATTCCGATTTTCAAGAAAATTAAAAAACCCGGAAGTGCGCTTTTACTGAACAGTAATTCAGTGTTCGATGAACTCCAACGAATTTCATTAAATGTGGTTACACTAACTATAAAATTTGTCAATTTCAATTTTGAAAAATGGAATAAGAGAAAGTTCTGTGAATGTTTCACATGAGATTTTTTTTCTTTGCGTATTGGTGTCCGGAGATTGACAGCCGACTTCCAAACGGTGAGCTGAAGAGGCTCTTAGGAAGAAAAATATCTAACGGCCTCCGCGTGGGAGTCTAACGCGCAACCTCTGAGCTAATCCCTACCTTTCTATTTTCACTATTATTCAATATAATAACATTGGAGAAGCAAAACCAGAAAAAAATCAAACAACTAAATAAAAAAATTGCTTACTTAACTTGCACTGCCAATGTACTTCTAATAAATACGTACCTGTAACAAAATCAAAAACTTAATTAAAAAAATATATTAAAATTAAAGTTATACATAAATTAATAAGAAGAGATTAACCAATTAACTGTTATTAGATAAACTAAATGTTTTGCTTAATTATGCAAGTCTATTCCACATAGCAAGTCTTCGTTGATATTTGCAATCATTTTCATCATGCAAAAATTATTTTGAACTATGAAAGACTTTCGATGTTTTATTTGATTTATGTGTTCACAAATTAAACTGTAGGAACATAGTGCTGCAAACAATAATGTTGAAATAGAGTATTGAAGGGTATTATAGCAAGCTTCAAAACCACCCTATCACCAACAAAAATTAAACGGGGTAGCGCCGTTTAAGACGGTGACTGAAAAAAAAAAAGGAACGATGATGAGAAGTGATAAATTTGTGGGTTGTAGTGATCAAGGAAGTGAGAATGAATTCTTTTATGGGTAATTTGGAAGAAGTTATTAAAGAAAAATACTATAAAGTTTGTCGATCCCAAAGCGGTAAAATGGACTAGCCAATTCTTCAGGGGGCAAGGCGTCTCTGCCGGGCATCCCAGTCTGACAATAAAACAACACACTTACAGCTCCCTAAATTCACACAATACCATACATAGGGCCTGCAGAGATAGTTGATGTATGCATCCAGATGGGTTTAGCTAACCCATAGGCAACCTCTAGCTCATTATCACACACTCACTATAGCTTTGTAATTCATCAGCTACATTTTCCGTGGTAGCCTGCTTCATTTTGTGGTCATCAATCGGTTTCGGGCGTTCACCCATCTTCAGGATGCGTTTTTCAAACAGTGTGACTGTGAGAGTGTGTAAACAGAATTTGCTCTGTGCAAGTCTGTCCATTTGGAGTTTAGCCTCCCCCCACATAAACCCTTATTGCCTATACGAAATATTTGTATCAAATAACTTCTTTCCAGTTTGCCAACCAACCAACCATGTTTTCCATAATTTTCCCTATTACGGGGGAGCAAACATATTGGTCTGTATGAGGCAGCCAACCCTTACATCCCTGCCGTCTCCCTTTAAAAAAGCGTTCTTATAACCCTTTTCTTCCCCGTGTACAACAACAGAGTGTATCAACTGTATTTGCTTTGTGCAAGTCTGTGTTATTACACTGTCTGAAAAACGAATTCTGAAGTTGGGCGAACGCCCGAAATCGGTCGATGACCACAAAATGAAGCAGGCTACCACGGAAAATGTCTCTTTTGATGCTTTCCAGCTCTGCGGAACCAACCACCGCAACTGCTTCATAACTCCTCCCAATCTTTTTTTGTAACTACAAGCATCCAATATCCAATATTTTAGAGTTTTGTGTTAGATGGATTAATTATGAAAAGGATTCGATTACAATCCTCACTTATACATTCGAATTCTGATTTTCATTTGAATTTTTCATTTTTCTGTTGAATAGAAACAAGTTCTGGCCATTTAAATCTATGATCTCGAGCTACCCTGATTTCGCTCTACGAGAAGGGTAAATCCGGGGGGGGAGACTGGTAATTAACGTTTAATTCTTTTCTGATAATTTTAGCATTTTTGGATATACTTATCTTTATATTATATTTAATATATGATTAAAAATTCGTTGAGGTTTGACCAAGAAGTAAAAAGAAGGTGAATTGCTGGGCAACGTTTCGATAAATTTATTATCTTCTTCAAATCATCTTTTTTTTTGAATGTGTAAGATATAATGTAAATGTTGTGTATAGATGTCTTGTTAATAAAATGTAAGTATGAGACAATTTTCCCTTAGGCACGATAATAAATTTATCGAAACTTTTGCTCGAATTCATATGAATTTTTAATAATATATATACTAATAATGGATGAGAGAGGACTATACAGGATCAAATGAGGAAGGATAGAGAATGCTGTGTTTATCTCCGTATCTAAATCGGTTTAAAATTTGGTACTACCCCATGTCCCATCCAAATCAACAATAAAAATAATTTTGGATATTAAACTGGTTTGTGTGCAGGAGATAATAAAATTCCCAGTTTCTTGTAATAAACTTAAGTCACTGGAGATTTCAAGGGAAATGGTTTATTCCCTTATTATACGATAAACAAAGTATACATAAAAAAAGTATGTAGATGTTCTTACATTGATTCTGATTTCTTCTCAGCTTGAAAAGTAGATAAAAAACAAATTAAAGAATATTCTGGTAGATTTGTACAAAATCAATAATTTTTTGTAAAACAATGTATCAAGCAAAGTACACAGGACATAATAACATCTAAAAACAATCTTTCACTGGCCAGAAAGACTAAAAATCTTTATAGAAATTGAAGTAAAAGGGAACCTTCAAAAGTACTTTCAATAAATTTTAAAATCGAATATCTAAATATCAAATATAAATCTGAATAATAATAATAAATAATACAATGTAAATATAACCTTTCTAAGTGGCAGAAAAAGGTTATAAAGATGAACGTTTAATAAAAGCACATACACTATTATTGTAACTATAAAGCATTAAAAACTGTTATAATGGTAGTTACAAGTAAAAAAAAAAATGCAGTTGGTTATCAACTAATTTTGGTAATAACTAAACAATATGTTCAGTAAAATTAAATAGCGATAAATGAATTTAATGGGGGCCAATTATTAGCCGGCAAAAATATTCAGAAATAAACATAGTAATATGTAATTGAAACATGTTAACAGATGGTTTAATAGCCATCTAGTGGAACGATTAATAATTAGATTAATTTATGTGAAAATAAATAAATACGCTAATATTATTTTGTAATTTATTACAATGATTAGTTTTTTGTTTTTTTTTAAATGGCATCCTTGCCAACAGAATTGAGAAAGTAAGGGGAAACAAATGTTTTAAAAATCTCATTTAATCGCATCGAACTATGGGGTTGAACAAAACGTTCCAAACTCCAAAGAGATTTCAATTTCTCCAATCTTCAAAATACTTCGCACTATCGTTAACGCTCCATTTTATATTTCAAATCTAATGATTCATACGGGATTAGACATTTCTTTTGTAAGTAAGGTTTGCCCGAACCCGATATAACAAATTGCATCAGACTTTTCAATCCTACTCTAATCCTCTTATCCGAAATTTGTCATCCTGCTGCATTCCAGATAATTTTCCCAGACGTTTAAGGCGACAGTGACCTCGCGATCTCCTCTTTGTATAAGAAGGGAGCAATAAATTAGGGAGTGTTACCGCTGGGTAGCTTTTCTCCCCTCGTTTAGTATGTGAGATGGCTGGGGAGGTGAGTTGTCCAACATTCCACTTTGAGCTCCCCTTCCAAGTGATAGTAACGTCACGGTCGGAGTGGGCTAAAAGCTGGGAGAAATGGGGCCGGATTGGGGGATCCTGGTTTACGGATGGGTCCAAAATGGCCTGCGGAACTGGAGCCGGGATTTATGGGGTCAAGCCGGAGGTACGTATTGCGAGGCCTCTCGGTGGTTACTCCACAGTGTTCCAGGCTGAAGTTTATGCAATAAAGATCTGTGCTGAGGAGAACCTGCGTATGGACTCTAGAAATAGAGAGATATGCATCTTCTCGGACAGCCAGGCTGCGCTGAACGCTCTTCGGGCGTTCAGAATCACCTCCCCTTTGGTCAGGGAGTGTAGAGACTCCCTGGAGGCATTATCCCGGCACAACAAAGTACGGCTAGTATGGGTGCCGGGGCATAAGGGGATCATGGGAAATGAAATATCCGACCAATTGGCCAGGGAAGGAGCGAATACTCCCTTTCTTGGGCCGGGACCTGCTCTAGGGGTGGCCAAAAGTATGGTGAGAACGGCTCTGAGAGACTGGACTCGGAGGGAACATTGGTATTGGAGGCTGAGTACTGGGGCAAAGCACGGCAAAATGGTCATGCCAGGGCTGGGTGAAAGAAGGACCAGATTCATCCTGGGTCTAAGCAGGTATCAGATTTCTTTGTTAACGGGCCTGTTTACTGGGCATGGCAGGTTCAAAAAACATCTACACAAGGTGGGGTTGGTGGATGTAGAGCCCTTGTGCATACTGTGTCAGGAGCAGGAGGAGACGGCCTCTCACCTGTTGTTTGATTGCGTTGCAATCGGCAGACTGAGGTACGAGATCTTCGGCACGTTGAGACTGGAGGAAATCGTGCTCCAGGAGGGACTGGTGGGGTAGGTTTTGGACCTCATGAAGAGGGGGGGCTTCCACTACTAGGTTTGAGGGGTTGGCACAAGAAGCCTCAATGGGAGGCTGCAGTGCCTAGGTCTTAGTCCCCCCCTGCATCATTCTAATTCTAATTCTAGTATGTGAGATGTGTCAGCGTCAATGTGAGTTTGCCAGTGTTACTGAGAGCACACTTAGCGCTGGTGTAACAATTCAAAAAAAAAAATAAAAATTTGTACATCTTTTACGGAAAAAATGTTGGTTGGCACTTTTATGAAGAAAGAAGCCAAACCTTTAATAAGAAACCTCTGGTGGTTCTCTAAATGGAATTTGAACTTCTTGTGATTACTTGTTTTCCAGATTTAGGAATTATTTGATCTCACGTAGGGATGATCCAAGAAATATTTCGAATACAATGTCTAATTTCACGACACATACACCAGTTCGAAAATTATTTGAAAATGTATGCACCATTTGTAAGTAGGAATTATACGAATACTTTGGTATATTACTAATGGTTTTAAATATTCTAAATATTCACATATGTTCACAAAAACTTATGCAACATATTTAGTCAGGTATTTTTCGGCTAAACATCTAAAGTCATTGGCGCCCGGAGCAATGCCGATCTCCTAGTAGAGTTTTCTTACAGACAACACTGCCCATCACCGGGTAATGAGCTGTAGGAGACTTCAAGGAAAAGAAAAATCTAAGGGGGCAGCTAGGACTTGATGAACTCGGAGATCCCCCGCGTGGGAGTCCAGCGCGCTATCCTACCACTGAGCTAATCCTTTCCATAACAATTATATTACTTGTTAATTTTGAACTTATAGAGTCAATCATATCGACGGAAAGCAGCGGAGTATGATTGGAACGATTAGTCCCAACAAAAGATTCTAAAAATGGAATGAAATCCTATATAATATAGGTTAAATATAATATCTGGCTGGCATTCTGCACCAATTATTATATACAATGGTTTCAAAATACACATCTGTATAAACATTTATAATGACAGCTGACTAATATATATTTATATATATATAAATAAACTTCCAAATTAGCCAAAATGGTGCCAGCCAACGGCCGGATGGAGGTGGCATAAAAGACTAAATTATACTTTCAACAACAAACAAATTATGTTGAAATTTATTATACCAATAGTATTTTGATAATAATAATAACAATAATAATAATAATAATAATAATAATAATAACTGTCTAAATAAAACAAAGAAGAATGTTATATTATATAATTAAAGCAATAAACTAATCGACCCTTAAAGTAATTAAACTATAAATAATTCTTTCTACAGCAAAAAAGAGAACAGTAGACTAAAAGAGAAAAACAAAACAAAACACAAAAGATCAGAAATTTAGAAGAGATAATAGGAGAAATAAAGAGAACAAAGGGTAGTTTATTGTTACAAAAGAGAAAGATATATTGAGAGAGAATTAGGAGAATATTGGAACACAGACCCTTGTGGCTGTTTTAGAATATCTCCTCTTAAAGATAACAATCTTTAGGGAGTGAGTGGTTTTATATATATTGCTGTGTGTAGTGAAGGCGCAACGATATGAATAGAAGCTTTTTATGATAGAATTAATGGCCAGTTTTTCTATAATGTATTTAATATTATAACATATCTAGTTAGTCTTGCTATAATAATATATTAACACTTTTTTTTTAATTTAATTTAATTTTTTTTTTTATTATTCAACAACGTTATTATTTATGGAGAGCAATAAAATCATATGCTACATTTATTTAAAAAAAAAAAAATTTAATAAGAAATACTAATAGACAAATAATATCCTCAGTCCTAAGCAGTTTATATTAAGTACGTCATAAATTTTTCTAATTATTTTCTAAGCACTGCTCCGTTTAAGATTCCAACTAACTTTAGATAGATCATAAAATTTAAAAAAAAAAAAAAAAATTATGTTAAAAACTCATACAACAATTAATACAATTGTAACTGACAAAAATATTCTTCGAAACAGGAATTTGTTTTTACTGTTTCAGCTTTTCAGCGAAAGATAGGTAAAAATTACCTTAGCTGGGGGGGGGGGATATAACCAATACGCAGGAAACAGATAATAATACAACACTTTAGGTTTAAAATATAACAAAGTTCAGTTACTAGCTAATTAATATAACAGCTAGTATAATTCAGTATAAGGTAAACTGAATTTTAATAATATACCCTCGTATCTAGAAAACTATTCAAATAAATATTGTTTTAGTTTTGTTTAAAACAAAAGGGGGTTTACTAAATTTAAATTAACAACCCTGGATTGAATCTAGGAATTTATGAATGCTCTCTGTATAACCGAAAGGAAATAGAAGACGTTTTTCAATTTTTTAGGATGTTTTCCCAGTGTTGTCAGAGTTTCGAAAACGATTTCTAAGTAGACCATCCTTAGATACTCAAAAATGTTTGGTTTTTTTTTAAATGGCAAAGATTGGGTTATGTTATATAAATATGTAAGGCTGGGCCATGAGTTATAGAGATGAATTAATAAATGAATTCAATTTTAATTAATTAAAAGAGATTAATTTGTTTAGTTGGTTTTTAGGCAGGTAATGTACCCAAACTTATGTTTATTATTCTTTAGTTTAGAATGTAATTAATGTTTTGTTCGTAATATATTCGTATTATTTGTAATCCTTCTTATTTTAACTATTATTTTTGAATCATTTGTTTAGTATATAGAAATTAGTATTGTTTGTTTAATTTATATAGATATTATTTATTAGAAAGGTAAACTCGACAAACGGTATTATATACCATTGCCTTAGATGTATTGAATTGTTTTATTTAGTTTTAAAAGAATTTTTTTATGATTTCATTTCAATAAACATCTTCATCTATCTATCTACTAGCTGGTACAGTACAATTACGAATAAGTAACCATGAAAAAAAGGAACATAAAGTTCTTCTAGGCAGGTAATGAATGCCAGATCCGGAACATGTAAAGTCCTTGATTTCAGAGATTTTCGTTGCATTTCAACCGTTTAGTCACTGGGTTGCTAAGTAATAGGAAGAATTGTAACTAAAAATAACCAAAGCATACAGAATGAATAAGCAATAGGATCGAGGACCAAATTCAAAACAACCTCGAAGTTTAATAACTAAGTTGAATCAAAAACTAAGTTGTTAAGGATGCTGTCCGTACAGAGTGAGAACCCCACTGAAATAGCTTCAATAGCTTTAGAAAAGAAAGTTGGGTTTTATGGTAAATGAAAGTAGAAAAATAAAATACGGAAATTTAATAACTCTGGTATTAAATAGTGAAATGGCATGCAATCAAAGAACAAGGTAGAAAAGTGCTTATAGTCAGAAATTCAGAGGGAACTGTCCTGAACGAATTGGTTTAAACCAACAAATGTATATAAATAGGATAAATATACTTAATTATTCACTTGAATCCAATTGAATTGAATTATATCATGGTGGTACTGTTCTCAACCAGATTAGGACATACACTGGATACTGATAATTATGTGATTTCACTTTTGAAGTCTTCAAATATAGTTAAAAAGGCTTTTAACAACTGAGTTGGTGAAAAAACTTGTTGAAGGATTATTAGGGTTCAAAGAGTTTAGCATAAATAAATTTCTTCTCAGCTAAAATGTTCACAAGAATTAAGAGTGGGTTGAATTGATTTCATAAGAAATTTCCGTTTAAAAACAATAAATAATCACAACTCCATTAAACTACATAACTATTCTAAAGATAGAGGACATAAAAGTGACCGAATTTATAATGGAATATTTAAGTCAAATTGAGATCAAAATATAGTGTGCACTTAAAAGTGTAGTCTTGCAAATTATTTTAATATAAATATTTATAGGGTTTTAATTTAGGTATAAGTCAAAAGGAGTCGAGGAATATCGAATAGTCTACTCCACTTAAGCTCTTAGCTTTGAGTGAAGTATGTTTGGTGAAGATGTAATATAAATTAGATTAGGCTTAATTAGTTTTGAATGAATGTATTTATTAGCATGAAAGTATTTATTGGCGAGAATGGTTTAGGTTAGGTTTTAAGTCTGTATATATGTTTTTATTTTAGGTTTAAGTACAAAAAGGAGTAGAGGAATATCAAGTACTCTACTCCTATCGGTGCGAATGTTTTTTGGTGTGCATGTGTCATTTTCTTTGTGTGTGTATCTGAAGTAGGAAAGCATCCTGACAAAACTGAACATTTAGTGCCTTGTAGTAATTTAAACAAGATAAAATAGTTTGCAAGCTATGTACAATTAAGAGCTATGGCTGTATGGCGTCAAGGCTAATGCAAAAAAAAAAAAAAAAAAAAAAGAAAGAAACAATAAAACATAAGAAATTGGTTATATGTAAAATAATCACCATAAAATATGAAACAAAAATATGAGAAGGATTGCAGATTAATAAAATGCCATATACTACGTTATGAAGCACGAAGAAATGCAACATGATAATAGCGAAGAAGAAGAACAAGAAGTGAACGGAATTGTTAAGTAAAAAAAAGATAACTAAAAATAACCAGGGCATGCAGAATGAATAAACATAGAATGAGGACCAAATTCAGTTTTGAGCCGAAACGAACTCATGAAAAGTATTTTGATGAAAAGAAACTCACTCGAAGAATAACTGATGAATTAAAACATACAGTTGTTAAGGATGCTGTCCGCACAGAAGGAACCAGGTAGTAGCAAAAGGAAACTTTTTTTAATTTTCAATAAAACTAGAGGTCGAAAGAATAATTACCACATTTTCATTTTTAAAATTGGTTAGAAAACAGATCAGATACGAGAGGGGATAACCATTGGTTTTGAGGCACTCAGAATACTGATCAAATATAAAAGAGCTTTCATGTAGAAGACGGATCTTTTAATTTATTAAGGTGGTGGTAGGGACATTGAACATTGCTTATAGTGCAAATAAACTGATACAACAGAATTTCTCTTCCATGTAATTTTTAGTTTATTTACTAAAAGCAATTATAATTTTTTGAATAAAATATTCAGATAGCATAAATTACGTTAAAGATCAGTTGGTAAAAAGTGAGAATATAAGCACTGTTAAAAATTATTAATATTATTTAATTTTCTTGAAGAGAATTTGCTAGATGGACCAGCGTTGTCTATGACAAGAGAACACAGTCCCCGGAAGTCGGCAATGGATTGAGAAGACCAGGGCGCCAAAGACCATAGATGTCTTAAAAAAAAAAAAATGTTATAAAAGAGCATCAGAGACATTTTCCGTGGTAGGTAGCCTGCTTCATGTTGTGGTAATCGGTTTCGGGCGTTCGCCTATCTTCAGGATGCGTTTGTCAGACAGTGTGATAACACAGGCTTGCACAGAGCAAATTCAATTTATACACTGACTGGTCTTTAAATGTTTTTATTATGGCCTAATTAGGATAAAAGGAGGAAGGGGATGGTACCTGAGTGGGGAAAAAACATATGTTTGGGTTTTAAATTGGCACATTTTTCTTTAAATTGGAAACATCCAACACGTGGAGGGGGGGTCTATATCTTAAGCTACATTGTTTGAGGGAGATTTACTTTATAATTAATTATCCATACTATCTTACTATTATCCCCGCAAACAACGTAGTTTAAAATATAAACCCCCACGTGTTGGATGTTTCCATTTTAAAGAAAAATGTGCCCCTTTTAAAGACCCAAACATGTGTTGTTTTTTTCTACTGAGGTACCATCTCCTTCCCATTTTTAACCTAGTTAGGCCATAAAAAAAACATTTAATGACCAGCGTATCGCCTAAATTCGCTCTGTGTAAATCTATGTTATCACACTGTTTGACAAACGCATCCTGATGTTAGGCGAACGTCCGTAACCGTCGATGACCACATAAAGAAGCAGGCTATCACGGAAAATATATCTGATGCTTTCCAGCTCTGCGGAACCAACCACCACAACAATTATAAAAGAGCCTTTTATGTGTATGGAGATCCGACTTCTCCTTATCCAGACATTAAAAAAACTTATCCTCCATAAAGATATCCTAATTTCGGTTTCCCATTCTAGTCCATATACCCAGCGAAGTCATACACTATCCTTGAACAGAAGCCGGCAGCAACCTTCTGGTGAGATGACGGCCCTGGAGTAAATATTTTGGTGAAAGAATGAAATTTTAAAAACCTAGGCAGCAGGAATCTTATTGAATGTTGAAAGAATCAACCCACTGATTTATACTAAAACCACAAGAAAATTCGGCTAAGAACTATCAAGCTATCCAATCTACACTTAGTAACAGCCCATTTTTTAACTGTTAATTCTGATTAATGTATAATAAAAATATTAACGGACCAATAATATTTACAATCAACATAGTATATAGATATTCTAAAAGAGTTAATGTGCGTAAAAGAGATGTTTGATGAATCATCTAAAAGGGGGCATGAGTTCATCTACAAGTGATTCTAATTGGTCCATATGATAATGATTTTCAAAATGGCGCCATACATACATATAAAACAGACACTAGCTTTGTTCACAGTCAATTTTTTTTTTTTTTAAAAAACGAAAAGAATGTTCCATCTTTAATCAAAAAATAATAATAAAAAAAAAATTGAATTCCCCACTTCATCTCTCCCTTGTACTTACTTAACTAAAACTTGCACTCGCAAACATAGTATGCGCATCCATCCTTAGTTAATGTAACAGATGGTTTGTTTCTCTCGTTAAGTATGAAAACTACTAGATATATTCAATAATGATCGGAATGTTCGTGTGTATGAAAGGATTGAGATTTGTGACTTTTTAAAATTGTAATTTAATATATTTATGGCATCTTTTTTAAAAATACTAATTTCTTACATGTAATTCACCTGCTTCAATTGAAAAAATAATTATTTGTAAAATAAAGGTATCTAATGTCTATTTTTCAAGGTTGCCTTAACGTCAATCAAACTAGGATTTTTTTTAAAATTTTTTGTACAGCGACCAAAAGAAGTATAATGCCAAGATGAAACTACTCACCTTGCAGCACACCTTCCAAATTATGATCACTTCAGAAATCTCAGAAACTGGAAAGGTTCTAAGGAGGGTATATCTTCATCTAACAACTGGTAACTATCCAGGATTTCAAATCTTTCTTGGATGATAGCGCCGCAGTCGTTAGGAGGTGTCTTGGATTTCTCATCCATCTCCCCTACAGAATTTGCAGATGCTATCGTGTTCTACGCCCAGCTTCTTCAAGTGCCTCCTGAATCTACAATGCCTCGTGAGGAAACACTTAAGCATGCGAAGCCTATATCAAATTGGGATTACTACTATATGAATTTCATTAAAAACCCCAAAAAATTAAATTTAAACAGTATATTACTTTAGTAAGTAGACCAAGTAAAAGATAAAACAATTTAAATGCTATTACAGAGTAATTTTTGAAGAATATAACGAAAATAATCTAGCATCATTCCAACTTCCTCTTTCTTCGATGATAACCAATTCTGTGTGTATCCATCTGAACTATCATTTATACAAGAATTAATACGAACTCACAATACTTTGAAGTTTGATTCACTTCTTTCAAGCTCATCGAAATTCTTGATGAATTTTTTTTCATCCTGTAGAATAAACTTGCACGTCAAAGACAACCAAAGATCCAAAGAGAATGTTCCCAACCTTTTGAATGATATGTGGACATTAAAACCTTAGAATGTCAGCCTACAGAAAGTGTGTTAGTTGAGTTGAAAATACTGCCATTTGTCTGAGGAAATACCAGCAGATGACATTTGCTCTTGTGACGTCCTGACTATAGTGATATTTCATCACCTGAGAAGTTTTCGCTTATGCGAAAGTACAATCTGATAAGCCTTAATCACTAAGGATAAAGAAATGGATAGGTATCACAATATAAATTCTTTGTGATTGCAATAATGGGATTTAGAGGCTAATTTTTATATTGCTATTACAAACTCTATTAACAGCAGTTATTCTAAATTTATTTATTTATATATTTTTTTTTTTTTGCGAAGGAACAAGGAACCTACGCTACCTCACCAAATAAAATAACAAACACTCCAAACAATTGGTGTAAGGACTTTGTAGTGGAAGAAGTAAATGAAAATATATTTTCTTTGAAGAAAATCATTATTTGAAAGATATTTGAACGTTGGCTGGCAAAAGGGTAAAAATGCAGATAAAAGACTACCGTTAGAAGAGAGGTCATAGAACTTAGTTAGCTTTGTCTTTTGCCCCTTCTCACAGGGGAGGACTTGAACTACCAAGAGAAAGCATTCTTTTAAGAGAGTCTAAATTCTGCACTCAACCAAAACAGTCAAAAGTGGACTTACTACCAGTATTTATTCAAGGAGTCACCATCAGTGCCAGTTATAAGTTAAAATATTTGAGTTAAATCAATCCAGCTACTAGTTATTCGATTCTTTGTATTTATTAGTTAATTCAAATTCATAAATAACTATTTGTAAAGTTAGTAAATTCATTTAAAGTTAATATATTTATTTTAATCCAGTGATGACTCTACTTATTTCTTAAACTTCATTCTCTCTTAAACATATATACACAAAGCCCCTTTACAAAACCACTCGTGCTACAATACTTACAAACATACAACAACACATCACACAAATTACATTTCAACTTTTTTGAATTAATTCGCCTAGATTTATATACTGAAGGAGGAAGATTATCTATTTATTTTAATAATTCTAGTAAACAGCAGATGAACTGTTATTCTTCACTTCTATAACTTCTGTGATTTTCGGAATCTATTACCCTAAAAGTCAGCGCGGAATCTGAATATGAGACAAGCCCAGTTCCAAATAATCGCATGCTGCGTGAATGTGGGTCAAATAATTAATTGCTTACAGATAACGACATAAATATAGGCGACAGTTTTCTCAAAGTCTTAATTATTGCAAAGATCTTTATTATTATGTAGATATAATGATGATGTAAAACTGTAGATTAAAAAAAAATTAAGTTTCACAGTCAGATTTATCTAAATAAATACATTAAATTCCAAGAGTGTTTGTAAAATAAGAAATAAAATTAAAAAAAAAAAAATAAACAGACCTCGACCTGAATGATAGCAAATATTTTAATAAACTGAAATCGTATATATAGATAGAGAGAGATAGGTTCAATATATGACAATGTGATCTGAACTCATGACATTATCAAAAGTTCAAGGAGATATGAATAAAATACAAGCAATCTTCTGCACAATGTGTATTATCCCCCTTTCTTTATAGTAATATAATGATAATTTTCATAGTTTTTAGAATTTGGAAAACGAAAAACTATGCATTTAGATAAAAGAAACTATTACTACATATATTAATATAGCTAGTTTATTTAAAAAAACAAAAACAGATTTATTCCAAACCTTTTTTTTCAAATAATAAATTAAAAAAAAGACATTAAAACAAAAAAAATTACTTCTATATAAATTACAATTAAATTAAATAGCTTTGCCTGCATACAATTCTAATATTAATTTATCAATCAATAAACACTTTCCTTATTAACATTATTATCATAAAAAAAAAAAAAGATGTTTATATCCTAATGCTGATTTCAAACAATAAATTATATACAACTTCTTAACAATCACCTTTATTTATAACTTTTATCAGTAATAATCCTATTACGTCATTTTAATAATGTACTAAATATGGCATCACATCTACGAGAATAACTAAATAACATGTTAAAAGAGAAGGGATTAGCTCAGTAGTTAGCGTGTTGGACTCTCACGCGGAGGTTTTCAGGTTCGCGTCCACTGCTTTACCCCTTAGATTTTTTTTCTTCCTAGGAGTCTCTACAGTTAACTGGCCGGTGATGGACAGTGTTGTCTGTAACGAGAGAACATTGGCCGGAGGCCGGCTGTGCACTGGGAAGGCTCCGGTAGCCAATGACCATTAGATGTTGACGCGCCTTAAATTTGAAAAAAAAAAAGTTAAAAGTTTATAAATTATTATTTCAAATAAAAACGGATTATAAATTTGCAAAACTTCTGTTTTTTAATAAAGAGATTTATTTTTTTTTTCAGATTTTTATGGATATTTCGGTTATAAATTTTATAAGAATTAATTACAAATGCATTGTTGTGTTTCATTGTATCACAACTTTCCCGTACGCCTCTCAGGTCTAAGTTACCATATACGCGCCATATAATAGCGTTTTTATATTTTTAAATTTTCATATTTCTTTGGGAATAAATATTTATTCTATTCAGATCGCAAACCATTTTAATCTTGGATTGATTCATAGATTGCTTTTTTTTTTAAATTCTTCTTAAGAATGAGCCTCTAAGCTTTATTACGGCGATCCAATAAATCGATATTGTGATAACTTCCTCTGAATTCACCCTAATCATCGATTCTCTTACAGCTTCAGTAAGACTTATAGAGGCCGGGCTGTGTGGCACCCGCGATAAACAAAGACTGCTCAAGTTTCAGAGATATTTTCCGTGATAGCCAGCTTCTTTTTGAGGTCATCGACCGGTTTCGAGCGTTCGCCCATCATCAGAGCCCAATAACATAGACTTGCACAGAGCAAATACAGTTGATACACTAGATTTGCTCTATACAAGTTTATGTTATTACACTGTTTGACAAAAACATCCTGATGATGGGCGAACGCCCGAAACCGGTCAATGGCTACAAAAAAGAATCCGGGCTATCACGGAAAATATCTCTGATACTTTCCAGCTCTGCGGAACCAACCACAACAACTGCTTAAGTTTGTTTTTTCCAAGGAATCAATTCAACTGTAGCATAAGATAGGCATAGTTATATCCTCTCTTCAGCGACTAACTTCGATTAGGTCCATTGTCTATTGATCCGAAAGTAACCCGTAAAGCCTTCATTCTGATTACGATTTCATACATCTGATACAAAAACAATTCTTCATCTTAGAACAGTTAAAGAAAGTAACATGAACTGACCATGATTATCGTTATATATGAAACATAATGACAGCCCGAAATTGCCGGGGTATAAGAAAGAAAGAGTTTTAGTAAAATATGAACTCTTTTGGTTGATATTATTGTCAAACTATACATCTACAAAAATTTTGAATTTACAATGTAATAAATTGAACAATCTTATACTGTAAAAATTCACCGTACAAGCGCTGAGGAGTAGTTCACATTACACATATTTTCTGACTCATCGCGCTACGCCCAACCTTCAACGAATTCTTATCCCTTTTCCTCTTTCGCACGTATATAATAATTATATTTATATCAAATTAATAGATGATTTTCTTCGTTGGCCATTAGTTGTAAGATGAAAACAAGAATTTGTTGGCTTATCGACCAATTAATTCAAGGTAAAAAACAAAAAACAAAAAAAGTAATTTTGTAATTTGGTTTTTAATAATTAACAAGTTCGACGTTTCGACGAAACTTTGTTTGCCTTCTTCAGGAACAATACAAAAAAATAAAGAGAAAAATTATAACACAAACAAAAAACAAAATACATAGGTGCGCTTACTGTGGGACTGCTAAGTCTGTAATGAATTACAGGACTTAGCAGTCCCAACAGTAATCGCACCTATGTGTATTTTGTTTTTTTGTGTTTTGTGTTATAATTTTCTCTTTATTATTTTGTATTGTTCCTGAAGAAGGCAAACAAAGTTGTCGAAACGCCGCCGAACTTGTTAATTATTAAAAAAAAATTACAAAATTACTTGTTTGTTTTTTTTACCTTGAATTGGTCGATAAGCCAACAAATTTTTGTTTTCATCTATCAAATTAATAACAACAAAACTTATAAAATATCTTAATTTCTATTTTTATATGGAAAACATTATTATTATTATTATTATTTTTAATGATAGTATACTATTAATAGAAGAATAGGAATGACATGTTTATGATAATGAAATTAGAATATCTTTTTTTTATGCTACAAATTATATTACGAGATAAAAAAAAAAACTTACTTATAACAAAGACTTAGTTTTAACCCAAGAAAATAACCGCAAAAATAACATCAATTTTCCTCATAACCACAACTGAGAGATATCTCCCTAATGACCACAAAGCTGGATTTGTTTTTTTTTTGTTTTCTAGTTACCTTGATCGGATTCTTATTTTCATTTCTTTTATTTATTTATTTATTTTTAAGTTTCCTTAGGGTATTCTTTTGATTTTGCCAAAAAAAATTTGATGAGAAAAATTCCAGAAAATCATTATGTAATCTTATAGTCCTCTCATAAGGAAATGTTTCCTTAAAAGACGAAATTTCTAGTAAATATTCGTTGCAGTTACTATCACTACGCAGGTGGAATCGTATATTAAAGTGGGCACTTAGAGGGGTTAAAAGTCTTAACATCTTAATTCTTCCAGAAATCTATTAAAATTAATTTTCCCGCAGAAATGTTTGACATGAAAGTGATATGAAGTGGCATGTAGAAATAAAAGTGATAGGTAATTATTTTACAAACTTTATAAAGAATAACATTGGACAAAATAAACTTAATGTATTTTTAAAGCATCCTACGATGTTTTTCGGATTTTCAGTTATTTTATTTAAGAAAAAATTTGGTGTGAAAGAATCACACACGACTTTCTCTAACTGCAAATTATTGAAAGTTTGAGTATTGTTGCTGGAGAACCGTATTGTTAAATATGTTGGGTTGTTGATGATCAAGCAAAAAGAAATACTACTTGTGCACTTTAGTGATTAATTTCTAATTTTTCTCAGCTCCCGCAGAATATATAGTAAATTATTCCTAGGAAAATATCCCAAATAAAATTGTGAATATGTAGTGTTGTGTAAACTGAATTTGCTCTGTACAAGTCTATTTATCATAATGTTTGAACAAACGCATCCTGTAGATGGGCGAACATCCTGAAACCGGTCGAAGACCACCAAAAAAAAAGAAGTAGTCTATCACGTAAAATATCTCCTAATACTATCTCAGTTTATTATAGAATTCTACTATGTAGAATAAAATTAATTAGAAATAAATTGATTGTTCCAAATGTCGAGTTTCTAGAGAAAAAATTAAGTAAACCGGAAGTGTTTTTTTTTTTTTACTAAACAATTTTTTTTAGTTTTTGTAATTTTCTCTATAAAAACACTGATTTAATTTCATTAAATTTTGTAAATTAACTATAAAGTTTGTCAATTACGACTTTTTTAAAACTAGAGTAATAGAAAGTTGTTGTGAGTGTTTCATACCAGATTTTTTCCATATTCACAGTACCTCAATAACATGAATTCGACCGGTGAAAAAATCAATGTTACAGTTTAAAATTTTAGGAGACTGTAAATGCACTCAGAATATTAAATCCACTTTGGATAACATTTATATTCACAAATTAAATCTATCTGTTATAAACAAAATATATTAAAATATAAACTTAAAATATGTGTTAGAGGAAAGTATAAAACGGGTGAATGTACGAGCATGTCCAGTAAGTAAGTGTAGTGAGGCTCTCACGGCCGAAGGGATTTTGTTTTCGACATGTTGGCTACACTATCGTGTAGCCTGATTCCTCCCCTCCGCAACGAGACCGGTTCGAGATCAGTAAGTTGAGAACTGTCGATGCGACAATACGTTTCGTGAAAAATGTCAATCCAATCTCCCGCTAAGTTGAATCGAGTGGAGGCCGGGCAAGAGTTTTTGAGACGCTACAAACTCCATGGAGATGAATTTCTCCGCTCCATCATTACTGGAGATGAAACTTGGGTTGCACACTACACACCTGAAACCAAAAGGCAGTCTCAACAGTGGCGTCACACCTCTTCACCCTCCGCCAAAAAGTTCAAAACCACAATTTCAGCCAAGAAAATTATGGCATCCGTGTTTTGGGACTGTCAAGGCATAATTTTAATTGAATATATGCCTCAAGGGGAGACCATCAACTCTGCAAGATAATGTGAGACCCCAAAAAAATTGCGGAGGGCGATTCAGAACAAAAGGAGAAGCATGCTGACAAAGGGAGTCTGCCTGCTGCACGACAATGCCAGACCACCACACGGCCAACGCCACGAAGGAACTGCTTGCCTCGTTTAAATGGGATGTCCTGAACCATCCCGTGCATTCCCCTGACCTAGCACCTTCAGATTACTATCTCTTTACCTCCCAGAAGCTGCACATGGGTGGAAAAAGGTTCCGACGAGGAGGTGAAGGGGAGGTGGAGAAGTGGACGAAAGGGTTGGCGGGAAACTACTTCGAGGAAGGCATCAAAAAATTAATACCCCGGTTCACCACCTGCATTGAGAGGAATGGTGACTATGTCGAAAAATAGCTTACATATGTACTAATGTAACCAGGTAATTTTTTTTGTTCAAATACAAATTTTTGTAACCTACAAAAATTCAGTACACTTACTAGACATGCCTGTATATTACGTACATAGGACAGACAATAAATAAATATACCTTTCAAATGGGCCATTTCAACTTGCGGATTCCTGACCCTTCATCAGGCTTGGTTACTTTTTTATTATTTATATAATAATGATAATAATAATAATGCTTTATGTTTACTAGATATTATTATAATTTTTTTACGAGTGTATCGTTTTTTTTGATCATTACAACTGTGAATTTTGTATAATAATGGAACTTTTCATATTATTCTAACTTTTTTTTTTTATTCAAATCAATAAAAATATGTTGCTCATTCATGTTATAGAAGAAAAATAAAATTAAATAATGATCATTGTTGTGAAAAAAAAAATAAAATAACGTGTATGAAAGCTGTGAAATGTAGAATAACGGAAGAAATTTGTGAAAGTACACGAAAGAGTCAAAAGTCAAGTTAAGAAGTATTATAGAAAGGCAAAAAAAAATACACAAGTCTAGATAGAAGAACGAAGGCGATAGTCAATGACCCGGCCAGTATTCCAGAAACAGTTATGCCAAGAACTACAAATATAATCTCCTCTGATGAGAACCAAACCTCCTTACAAAAGCGCATATAGAACTAAAAAAAAAAAAAAAAGGGGGAACCGCCCTCCAAGAAACATTACCGTTTTAGTATAAAAATAATAATATTAAAGGAAAAGAAAAAAAATAAATAAATAAACCTTTAAGAATGCTAACGTAAACATTTCCAAAATTATCGTTCCATTTAAGGTGAAAAATCTTTATATATATATTATTTAATCAGTTGCGAATAAAGATTAAAATATTTAATAGGGAATATTCTTTAATATAAAATAAATAAAAAAATCGAGACACTCACAAAAACTTTCTCTTACTCCAGTTTTCAAAATTGAAATTGACAAATTTTAGAGTTAGTGTACCACTTTAATGAAATTCGTTGAAAACTGAAAAAAAAAACTGTTCAGTAAAAGCGCACTTCCGGTTAAATAATTTTCTTGAAACTCCGAATTTTGGCCCTTCATTTATTTCTAATTAATTTTGTTTGGATGATAGAATTGTATAATCAACCACGATAGCACTATAGAGAAAAACATAACCTCTCCTCTCCCCCCAAAAAAACCCTTAAATGACATTATCAGGAGAAATGTTTCAAATAAAAGTTGTAGCTCTTTATATGTATAATATACATACTTACTTTAAAGAAAATCGTTGGAGCCGTTTTCGAGAAAAATACCAGAAAACTGAAAAGCACAATTCAGTAAAAAAAACGCACTTCCGGTCATCCGATTTATTTCAAACTAGGAACTTCAACAGTATATTTAATTTTAATTAATATTATTTATATGACAGAATTGTATAGTAAACTGAAATAGCACTTTAGGAGATGAAAAACCTAACTCCACCCCTCCACCAAAACTGCTCTTAAATAAATTTTCCGGGAGAAATGTTAACTAGTAAAGTGGTACTTCCGGTTGAGGAATTTTGACAGATGATCCACTGTCGGATCCCATGGTGATACCTAAACGGAATATTAAGTTTGAACTTTCTACGATTTTTCGTTTTTGAGCTATGCTGTTCACATACACAATTTTCTAAAATCCACTTTTTTGGGGACTCAGGGGACCTCAAAACGGATATTTCCTTTGAAAACTCGATATCGAAAATTTGACAAGATTACAATACTTCCTCTTACTAGGGCAGTAAGAGAAAGTAAAATTTTTTCAAAAAAAAACATGACTTTTAAACATAAAATGTATGAACTTAACAATTTAAAATATTTTAACGATGTTATAATATCATGAAAAAAATTAGCGCAATTTTAAAGGTTATATTTAATAGAAATTAAATGCCAACAGACTCTCCGTTAGTCAATTAATTAATTAAACTGAAATTAAGTAATAATCCAGCTTTCATTAATACTGAAGCTGTGGTAGTATTTTTGGAACTAAACTATTCACAAGAGATTTTTAAACTTTCGTAGAATTAAATGTGTTGTGTACGTGTGTGAACAAAATGTCTCCAATAATGAAAACCACGTAGTGGTAGTTCGAACTTTGATATACCGTTTAGATGCTACCACAGTTGTATATCACACACGAAATGTAGGTCAAAATGTTATTTTTTTTTTTCCAATTTTTTTTGCTACACACATAAATGCCTATCACTTTTATTTTCCAGGAATATTAATTTTGAGGAGGTCTGGCAGGGAGCAGCAACGTTTAGCTGCCCTATAAAGTGTCAAATACAATGTACAAGTTATATCCCCACCCCTTTACATATTATTAGATACATTATTAAAAGTAAATTGTAAAATTTCAAATTTGTTTAAAATCGGTGTTAATCGGAAGAGCCATTTTACTGAGAGAATTTGGGAAGATCGTAAATGGTTCCAGCGTTTTTCTCTAAACTTAAAATGCTAACTGATCAGATTTAATCATATCAGTTTTTTTTTTGGAAACATTTTCTATTACTAATGAGGAAAGGAATTAAGTTCATTGGCAGCGCGCTGGACTCTACAGGTTCGAGTCCCGCTGTGCTACCCTTGGATTTTCTGTTCCTAGGAGCCTCTGTTGTCTGTGCACGGGAGAACACTGTTCATGGGCCGGCAATGCACTGAGAAGGCTTCGGGCACCAATGACCCGACAGGAGATGTTGACGCGCCTTAAAAAAAAAAGAATAGTACTAATGAATTTTATGTGGGATCTGCGATTCTGCCAGGTTAGATCGTAATAGATTTGATGTAGGTACTGTGTTCTGGGGTAATCCGAATGCAGTAAGTGCAGAGAATAAAGTGGAGTATAACAAGGACATCCACAACTACTATCTAAAATGTTAGGCAACTAAACTTTATATAAAATCAGTAGAAAAATTTGTCAAGTTTACAAAGAGGCATGTTTATAGTGTAGTGGTTATGATAATGGACTTGTAACTGGGAGATCCTAAGTTCGAGTCCCACGTATAATTGCTAAATTTTATATTAGTTTAAAAAAAATATTAATGTCAAGTATTTGCTTCTCGTCCCGGACAGCTAATTTGTTAGCTGGACTGTAAGACTGTCTGAAAAAATAAGCATATTTTATTGATTATATATTAAGTGTTTAAAAAAAAAAAAAATCGTTCGGCATTTCTCACTAGCCTTACGGTGCGGCGGCGGCTGATTTAACATTTATTTCTCATACATATTATGTGAGATAGGTTGTTGTGCGTGAATCAAATGGCCATATTTCTGTTTTTACCGGTGACTTCCTTAAGATCCCTATCAAAATTAGCCATTTTTAAGCTCAATAAAATTAGTACAACAAGTATTATTTCTAAATTTATTTTTAATTGTTATCACGATGGAAAATGCCCAATAATGTGAGGTCATAAAAGAAAGCCGTACTTTCTAAGTCGCGACAGAAAGAGGTGTGTTATTTGCATGGACAACCAAAGAAAGTATAATTATATATTTTTTTTTTTTTTTTTGTCAAAATGAAATTCAAAAATTTGGTGTGAAACACTCACACAACTTTCTCTTACTTTAGTTAATTACCTGCATATACCTACTACCCAAGGCAGGTAATAGTTGAAGAGATTAGCTGAAACTAGGTATTTGAAAATTTGCCAATAGTGTCGAATAAACCCACATAACATCTGGTATTTTATCCGTCGTAGCATACATATTCTTTTTATTCCTGACTGGTTTTCGGATTTTCATACATCGTCAGAGGAAATTCACCAAGTTCATGTAGAGAGTTCACTTCAACGCAATGTTGCTGTTACACTCACACTTGTTGGTTTGTTGGTCGTATATACGTGCGGGAGGTTATCAACCAATATATATATATAAGTATATATATAATTCCACATCTCCTTTGTCAAAGTCAATTTTCTCAATCCTATTTGAAATGAATTGGTATCAATTTCATTAAATATTTCATTTTTGGAACCCATTCTTACTAATTACGCAGATTATACTGTAAAACTCCCATATTTATTTAATCGTTTAATTTCACAAAGAAATTTACAAAAGATTTAGTGAAAATAGAAACCTACCTTCAATTATGGAAAACCCATCTAAATGAAAGTAAGTAAATGCCAACAAACTACCTTCACGTTGTGCCGCGCATAACCCCTCTACTACTATTACTACTGCGTTACAACCACTTTCCAATTCTAAATGGTCGTTCACTACTACCTGTCATCAAAAAATAGAATCTTGACATGGAACCCTGACACAGAATTTAAAAAGCGAAAACTCATCTAACAATATAGACATATTAAAAGACTATTCGAAACAGATCATGACCTTCATTAAAAAACCAAAAGCCTCATTTAAATAATACTTTTTTAGTTACCTTTTACATAAGGTCTTATGTTATAATGTATTGCTGATCTAAGGAATTGTTCTGTATGATTTTGCTAAGCGTTCAAACCTCCAACATGTCCAGACACAACAATCAAAAACATAATTTACGCTTCCTACGTATCCCACAGTCTGTTTCCCAAAATGTTCTCGCACGTCGATTCTCAATCTGCACAATGCAGTTAATGTTGTAAGACGCTCGTACATTATTGTGTCACCACTGAATTTGATACTCGTTATTACTCTTTATTTCAGATTTAATAAGTTAGTTTTTATATTTATTATTTTTTTATTAATACTATATTATTTAAAATTTATTCATGATAATTGCATATTGCAAATAACAATCATGATAATAAAAAAAAAAATAGATTAATAATTTTTTTGGGGCAGATTCTTTCAAAAAGACACAATAGTGTTATAATTTTGAAAAACACAAAATTTGGGTCATTGTAAAAGACCTGATAATAAGTTTTAATACGACATATAACACCAAAACTTTCACTAATAATGTAAAGACAAGTAATCCCCCATTCATATAAACAAACATTTAAAATTTAAATTAAAAATATGAATGCTGAAAACGTGCATTTTAAACATGTTATGCTGGATTAGTTTTGGAAGGGTTCAAATATGCTGACTGTATGTTTTACGAAGATCATTCTCCTTCAGTGAATTTGGCGGTTTGCAATATTTAGGCAAAGAAATTTCGATTTGGAAAAAACTACCGAGTTCTGATAGCGGTAACGAGATTTGATGACTCCTTGGTTAATAACTCAGAAGATTGCTAGAACGCTAAGATGTGTGGCATATCAACAGTATTTCGTCAC
>JAAEAF010004928.1:0-28835 GCA_011037195.1 Triatoma infestans
TATTATACAATTCTCTCGTCTAAATTATCTTAATTAGAATTAAAGATGTTAAAGCTATGACCGGATATAAAAAGATTATGACCGCAAGGTGCGTTTTTATTGAAAAATATTTTTCCATTTTCTCTTATTTTTTTCAAAAACGGTTTTAACGATTTACTTTAAACTAAGTATGTGAACTATACATATAAATAGCTACAATTTTTATTTGTAATATATCTCTGGGTTAAGTGATATTTAAGGGGGTTTTTGTGGGATGATTGGGGGTTATGTTTTCCCTATAGAGTGCTGTCATGGTTGATTATACAATTCTACCATCTAAACAAAAATTAATTACCAATAAATAGATTGCCAAAAATTTTGTGATTCAAGTAAATTAGTAAACTGAAAGTGCATTTTTATTGAACAGTTTTTTTTTTTTCAGTTTTCGCGATTTACTCCAGAAAAACACACCAAGAAATTTCATTAAATTTGTTATACGAATATAAAATTTGTCAATTACAATTTTGTAAACTGAAGTAAGAGAAAGTTGTGTGAGTGTTTCATACCAAATTTTGTTTTTATATTAAAAAGAGAAAAAAAACAAAACAAAAAATCCAAGTGCGGCTTAGATTTGCCCATTTCTGACTTACTGTAAAATTCGTTACAACTTGTAATTTTTAATATTTGTAAAAAAAATGTGAATAGAAAATTTTTGAACATGAACATCCTAGTAACCTAAACCCGGTAACTAAACTTGCTTGTTTAAATGTATTCAGTTTTAAATTTCAGTATAGAATAAGCTATAAACTGCTAGTTTTAATAAACTTTAGGTACAAATATCAATATTTCATTTGTACGAAACTTATCACATTTAATAGATAGTCAATAGATTTGGGAAATCACTTCTTAGCCTAGACTAATAGCAATAATATTATTTATTTAAGTGTCTTGTTCATGATATTTCTATTGGAAGAATAGTATCGATTTGGAGTCTAAAGAGGTCGTAACGCCCACAAACTTCTGATTATATATATATTTTTTTTTTAAGGCCCATGTCCAAGACTTGTCTATAGATGCGATTATATTGGCATGGTGGTATTATTATCTCCTTAATAAACCAACACTTCAGCGGATAAATGGCTTTCGGGCAAAGAATTTAGTATAAGGGGAATCAAAGACTGTCTTACATCGGTTACTTCATTTAATATTCATTTTTTTAAAACATTTATTAAAAACTGTTGAATAGATCGGCTTGTCTACACTACCTTTACGTCTGTGTCTGAGTTGTTGTCAGCTTCGTTTTGTTTTTACCAATAGATTTCAAATATTTTGGTTTATTTATTTATTTCTTTACTTTCTTCTAGTTAATGATAGTAAGAGGAAGTATTGCGATCCTACGAGATTTTCGAAATTGAGTTTTCCCCCGGAAATACACATTTATAGGTTACCTGAGTCCAAAAACGTTGTTTTTAGAAAATTGTCTATATCTTTTTTGTTTTTTTTTGCTTTCTCTTACTCCTAGTAAGAGGAAGTATTGTAATCGTGTCAAATTTTCGATATTGAGTTTTCACCGGAAATATCGTTTTGAGTCCCTGAGTCCAAAAAGTGGTTTTCAGCAAATGGTCTGTGTGTGTGTTGTGTGTCCGTATGTGTGTGTGTATGTATGTATGTGAACAGCATAGCTCAAAAACGAAAAACCGTAGAAAGTTGAAACTTGATATTCCGTTTAAGTATCACCGTGGGATCTGACACTACGTTATCTGTAAAAATTTCTCAACCGGAAGTACCACTTTACTAGTTGGGTTTTTTACTTTTTTGCGATTTTCTCAAAAATCGCTCCGACGATTTTCTTTAAACTTTTAACATCAACCACACATACAAAGAGCTACAACTTTTATTAGAAACATTTCTACGGGAAAATGCATTGTAGGGCACTTTTGGGGGAGGGGTGGGGTTAGGTTTCTATCTAATAAAGTGCTATTTCAGTTTATTAGACAATTCTGCCATCTAAAAAATGTTAATTAGAATTAAATATGTTGTTGAAATTCCGAGTTTGAAAAAAATCGGATAACCGGAAGTGCGTTTACTCTACCACTTTACTAAAGGATTTATTCACTTTTTCGCAATTTTCTCAAAAATGGCTTTGACGATTTTTTTGAAACTTCGTATATAAACTAAACATGCAAAGATCTACAACTTTTATCTAAACATTTCTCTGGGAAATTTCTTTTAAGAGCACTTTTAGGGGAGGGGTGGGGTTAGATTTTCATCAAAGTGCTATCCCAGTTCATTATACAATTCTATCATCCAACCATAACTAGTTACAAATAAATAGATGGCTGAAATTCCGAGTTTCAAGAAAATTAGTAAACCGGAAGTGCGCTTTTACTGAACAGTTTTTCAGTTTTCGACGAATTTCATTAAATTTGGTACACAAACTATAATAATATTTGTCAATTATCGTTTTGAGAACTGGAGTAAGAGAAAGTTGTGTGAGTGTTTCACACCAGATTTTTTTTGGTAGGCGAGAGCGCCATGCATCAATTTATTTATTGTACATTTTATGCCGCCACCACCTAAACCGTTCTTTTACAATTTTCTATTTCAATCGTATCTAGATCAACCTTTAAACGAACATAATGATTAGGAGTGTTTTGTGGCCAATGGAAGAAAGATTTATAATAACCTAAAGGAACACAGTCTAATTTTTTACAATAGAAAGGGGGGCATAAACCTCCGCTGCATATAAAAATACAGAATTACAATTAACCAAAGATTGCAATTTTATTTTTAATTTTCGTCCTTATTCATTCAGATTTTGATAATATTTCTCTAAACTTTCCGTGAAGCTGATTGTCAATTACTGATACAATAATTAACTGTTATTAGAAAAAAACCAATATACTTATATATCCTTACCGTGTTAAGCTGTACTTTTAGTGAAATATCTTCTTTTCTCTATTATCTTTTAGTAATATTATTTTTTTTTTTTTTAAGTGATGCGAGCAGCAAGGATGAATCATTTCTATCTCTCTTGGCCACGGATGAATAATTTCTTTGATCTTGCTGAAACAGTCTTACTTTTTATTTTATTTATTTCATTTTATTTTATTTTTTTTACGAATCATCAAAAAATCTTTTTTTATAAATAACCAATGCTGCTTCTCATGCTTAAAGTGATTAATAGGGGGGATTCACAGAATTTTTGTATGTTTAATTTTATAAACTAATATCTTCCCTAAGCCTGCTTCATCCACCTGCTGTGCTTACAATAATTACTTAAACTGTTTTGTTTTTAATCATCACTGATTGTTGGGTATTTATTGACAGTGCTTATATTTTTTATCACTTATAATGTGATAAAGTATTGTAGAACATAATATAGAAAACTGGTAACGCATTAAATTTGACTTTAACCGCCGCTTGTGATATGCATTAACCTAGAAATTCATGTCACTGCCTGTCTGTGCATGCTGGCCACTCATGCCCACTAACTCTCTGTTTATTTACTTGCCGCCGCTTTGTTCAATTTACAATTCAACTGTCATTATAACTACAAATTCCCATTTTTGCTTTTCAAGGGATGGGTTATTTTTGGTCAATATAATCCTTTCTTATTTAGGATTATTGTTAATTTTGAATTTTTTTTAGATTGAAATCTAATCAAAGTTTTGACTTTTAATGTCTGGATAAACTTATTAGATTCTGTTACTTCTGTGAGTGGAAATATTACGTTAATATCAGCTTTTACGAAATTCATTTCAGTTTTCACCGGAAATAATACGGCTAATCATTTTTGTTTGAAATATTTGCCCAAATTAATTCATTTAAGTGATTGTTTATGGAAATGTGAAATTTATGCTTTCCTCTAAGTACCATTTCAGTTTATTACTATTTGTACATCCTCTTATTGCTATAAAGCAGTAGGGGGGTAGGGTCAAACTCAATAAAGCTAAGGGTCCCACTTGATGATGGGTAAAAATTTACGCTAGCCCCATCTCATTCCAAATGTTTTTAATGTCTTAAAATCTAAAACTGTCATTTTCAAGTTTTTTGTAGTTTAATTATAGAATTCTTTCTGGTTCATACAATGTAATCACATTCAGATAGCTGCTGTATTATGCATGCCGATACATAACACTAAAGGTCATTGGGGAGTCACTGTACAAAATATTTTTCATTTTTACTTTCTCTTACTCCTAATAAGAGGATATATTGTAATCGTGTCAAATTTTCGACATCGAGTTTTCACCGGAAATATCCGTTTTGAGGTCTCCCCTGAGTCCAAAAAAGTGGTTTTTAGCAAATGGTTTGTTTGTGTGTATGTATGAGAAAAGCATAACTCAAAAACGAAAACCCGTAAAAAGATAAAACATGATATTCCGTTTAGGTATTACCATGGGATCTGACAGTACGTTATCTGTTAAAATTCCTCAACCGGAAGTACCACTTTACAAGTTGGATTTTTTTTACTTTTTTTTGCGATTTTCTTAAAAAATGGCTCCGACGATTTCCTTGAAACTTTTGATATAAATTAAACATACAAGGATCTACAATTTCTATGTAAAACATTTCTCTGGGAAAATTCATTTAAGTGCACTTTTGAAGGAGGGGTAGGGTTATGTTTTTCTCTAAAGTGCTATATCATAGTTGATAATACAATTCTATCATCATCCAAACAAAAATTATTTAGAAATAAATAGATGGCTAAAATTCCGAGTTTCAAGAAAAATTAGCAGTAAACCGGAAGGTGCTTGACTGAACAGTTTTTTTTTCAGTTTTCGACGCATCATTAAATTTTGTACACAAACTAAAATTTGTCAATTATAAATTTGAAAACTGGAGTAAGAGAACTTGTGTGGAGTGTTTCACACCAGATTTTTTTATTTATTTATTTATTTATTTATTTTTTTTAACTAAAAATAAATTGAATTTTTTTAAAATTTTATAAGATAACATTCTATATTTTTCTGACATTATGAGTCGGCGAACATTTTTCAATAATACGGGTTCAGTAAGTTTCAAATTAAAAGAAAGGTTATGTAGAAAAAAAAATTTAACAATTTCATAAAAGTAGTTGAAGGTTTTTTTTTTTAAATATTCCTTTTGTCTTAAACGTTTTGAGATATTTTACTAAGTGCCAGCTATTCGAAATATGAAGTAATGTTGAGCACGTAGTAACTTTTAGTCTTGGGTAAATTGTTCTCACAGAGAGTGCGCTGCTTGTTATGTATATATATATATATATATATATAAAATACTTGGGTTATGCCTAGAAGAGAAAACAGGTTCACACGTTTCACTTTTTACCCAAGTACGCGGCCTTTAGCCGTGGCTACCAATTCTTGTATAAAAAGATAGAAAGAGGGAACGTTCTGTTGAACATTTGATATATATATATATATATATATAATTTTTTTTTTCTAAAGACACAATATCAAAACTATATTTAGGTTTTTATTTTTGTGTTAAACAGATGAAGGAATTGATCTCGTTAGTATTTTTGAAATCACTGATTAGATTTATTCATCTTTTGTAGTTTTTATTATTGGAAACATTTATTATGTTATATACTGTGTATTTATAATTTATTTTATTTATTTATTTATTTATTTATAGTGCTTATTCATTAATGTCACACTAATTTTTCTGGTAATAATTTGGTTTATTTTAGTTTTCTGGTGGGGGTAAGTTTATTGTAAGGAATAAAACAAAACAAAAATCTGGTGTAAAACACTCCATACAACATTCTCTTACTGTAATATTGACTCATTAAATAAAATTGACTCATTCTCGTCAAAAAAATAATTTTCCTCTTTTTCAATTACCATGAATGGAAGAGTCCCTACTGTGTATAGAACGCATTTCCGGTTAACCGTTTTTCTCCAAAAAAAATCTCAAAATATTGGCAATATAATTTTTTTTTTTTTTTTTTTTACTTCTCTACTCCCTAGCTACGAGGGAATGGGAATGATTGTAATGCGTGTCTAATTTTCACCGGAAATATTTTCCGGTTTTGATTCGGTCCTTGGAAAAAAAAATGTCCCTTGAGTTCCAAAAAAAAAATCTGGTGTGAAACACTCACACAACTTTCTCTACTCCAGTACTCAAAATTATAATTGACAAATTTTATAGTTAGTGTACCAAATTTAATGAAATTCGTCGAAAAGTGAAAACACTGTCTAGTAAAACTGTCCGGTTTACTAATTTCCTTGAAACTCGGAATTTGGGTCATATATTAATTTCTAGTTATTTCAATTTGGATGACAGAATTGTATAATCAACTGTGATAGCATTTTAAAGAAAACCATAACCCCCCTCCCCCCAAAGTCCCCTTAAATGAATTTATCAGGGGAAAAGTTTCAAATAAAAGTTGTAGCTCTTTATATGGATAGTTAACAACACTGGTTTAAAGAAATCGTTGGAGCCATTTTCGAGAAAATACCAGAAAACTGAAAATTATATTTCAGTAAAAACGCACTTCCGGTTATCTATTTTTTTTCAAACTCGGAATTTCAACAACATATTTAATTCTAATTAACATTATTAGATGACAGAATTGTCTAATATACTGAAACAGCAGTTAAGATGAAAAAACCTTAACCACCCTCCCTCCGAAGTGCCCTAAATGAATTTTCCGGAGAAATGTTTCAAATAAAAGTTTGTGTAGTCTCTTGTATGGGTAGTTGAATGAACCCAAGTTAAAGATAAATCTTCCCCGGCGCCATTTTTGAGAAAATTGCCAAACACGTAAAAATAAAACAATAGTAAAGTGTTAATTCATGGTTGAGGATATTGACACATAACGCACCGTCAGTCCCATGGTGATACTAAAAAACGTAATATCAAGTTTGAACTTTCTACAATTTTTTCGTTTTGCGCTAAGCTGTTCACATACAGCAACACACACAGACACACACACACACCCACATACAGACCATTCGCGTAAAAACACTTTTTTGGATCTCAGGGGACCCTCAAAAACGGATATTCGGTGAAAATCGATATCGAAATTGAACAGCGATTACAATACTTCCTCTTACTAGGTGTAAGAGAAAGTAAAAAAGTGATTTTTAAAAAAATGGTCTTTGTGCGTGTATGTACGTGAATAGCACAGTTCAAAAACCGAAAAACTGTAGAAAGTTGAAACTTGATATTCTGTTTAAGTTCACCGTGGAATCAGACAGTACGTTATTTATATATGTCAAAATTCCTGGACCGGGGAAGTACCACTTTACTAGTTGGATATTTTTTTTTTTTTTATCTTATCTAAATAATATTAATTAGAATTAAATATATTGTTGAAATTCCGTGTTTGAAAACAGTCGGATGACCGGTGGTGCGTTTACTTTACCACTTTACTAAATGAATTTTTTTTTTCACTTTTTCGCGATTTTTTTCAAAAATGGTTTCGAAAATTTTCATGAAAAGTTTTATATAAACTACACATTCAAAGATGTATAAGTTTTAATTAAAACATTTCTCTGGGAAAATTCATTTAATGGCACTTTTAGGGAAGAGTTATGTTTTTATCTAAATTACTGTCATAAGTTGATTATACAATTCTATCATCCAAACAAAAATTAATTAGAAATAAATAGATGGCCAAAATTCCAAGTTTCAAGAAAATTAGTAAACTGTAAGTGCGCTTTTACTGGACAGTTTTTTTCAGTTTTCGACGAATTTCGTTAAATTTGGTACACAAACTATAAAGTTAGTCAATTATAATTTTTAGAACTAAAGTAACAAAAGTTGTGTGAGTGATTCACACTAGATTTTTTTAAATATTATTTAAATGAAACAATTAAATGATAAATTAATGTAGCACTTTAGAGAAAAGCCTAACTCCCTCCTCCCCCTCCCGCCAAGAAATACCTCTTGAAATGAATTTTATCGGAGAAATATATCAAATAAAATTTGTAGCTCTTCATATGTGAAGTTAATACGCCATCAGAGACATTTTCCGTGGTAGCCTGCTTCATTTTGTGGTCATCGACCGGTTTCGGGCGTTCGCCCATCTTCAAGATGCGTTCTTCAGACAGTGTGCCAACACAGACTCGTACAGACACTTAGTTTCACACTAAGTAATAAACGAAAAACACAAAACTTAATAAAATGAACAGACAAAATTTGCTAGTGAACCATTATTCAGAACACTCTTCCCACAATAGCAACAGAAACACAATTACACACGCAACAAATAGTTCTTAAATAGATTTTAAGTTTAGGTTTAGTTTTAAATCTACTATGTACATATAACTTTACTAGTTTAGATGTATATATATATATAAAAAAAGTGCGTATTTGGATGATGTATGTGAGTGATGATGTGACATGGTTTGTGGGATGCACAATAAAAAACTTAATTATATAAGAAAACATAATTAGGTATACATGCTTGCGAGGATGTGAGGGTTGCGTGAAAAAAGTGAAAGAATGACTGGATTTTCTTAATTCTTTGGAACTGGAAAAACTTAATTTAATTATATAAAAAATCGTTCAGTTTTAAACGAATGAATGAATTTTAAAATGTTCGTTTAATCGTTGTTTAATTTTATTTAGATTTATTTTGTGTATCTTATTTTTTATTTTTTGTATATTCTTAATATTTTGGTTAGTTAATTGTGAAGTAAGTCTCCCTCCAACAACAGAGTTTAAAGATTAGACCCCCGCGTCCACTGTAGGAAAAGAATTTGCCCTTTAACAACCCAAACACGTGTTTTCCCACCCATCTGGCCACATCCCTTTACCTAGTTTAAGAGTTTAGTATTTTAAAAAAACACACCTCAGTTAGTGTGAAACTAAGTCTCTGTACGAGTCTGTGTTGGCACACTGTCTGAAAAACGCATCCTGAAGATGGGCGAACGCCCGAAACCGGTCGATGACCACAAAATGAAGCAGGCTACAACGGAAAATGTCTCTGATGCTTTCCAGCTCTGCGGAACCAACCACCACAATTAATACGCCATGTTTAAAGAAAATTGTTAGAGCTTTTTTTCGAGAAAAGTTAGAGCTACTGCTTTTTTTTTTTATTCGTAAATTTGATTAAAACATACATATTCACCAAAACACGTTTCTTGAGGTTCCATTGTACAGACTCAGAGAACCTCAAAACATGCGTTTCCGGTAACTCATATTTCTATATTTCCGAAAATTCATTTTCTTAAGTTTGATTCGCTGCTTTTTTTTTTTTTTTTTTTTTTTTTTTTGTAATATTTGTAATACCCCTACGTAGAGAGAATAATTATTATTCTCCACCTCCAATCGATGTTATTAACCTTGAAAATAGTCGAGCTTTTTCCTAAAATAAATGCCCGATATTAAGAAGATAAAAAGAAGGGATTGGCTCAGTGGTTAGCGCATTGGACTCCCACGCGGAGGACCCAGGTTCGAGTCCAGCTGTGCTACCCTTAGATCAGTGGTTCCCAAACTTTTTTGACTCATGGACCATTTTAAATAGTCAAAACTTGCCCACGGACCCCCCTCCCCTCCCCGAAGTGAAAAAGCTACATAAATGGATAGTATAAAAGTTACAAATTTAAAAAAAACATTTTGTTGCAGAAGTATTTATTGAAATTATAACTATTGTTTAAAATAAAAAAAAATTAATGACTTGGATGAACGTGATGAGATGTTTGAGAGTATTTATGTCCGGCTCAATGTTTGTGAGTAGCACTAATTTCTAGTCGGTTTCTTTTTTTTGTGATGAGGAGCACTGGATCCACGTTCTACCAAATAGGAAGACGGGAAAGCAGTCAACAACTTCTGTACAATAACCCATAATGCAGGATATAAAATTGGGATCTGTTTTTGTATATAGAATTTGTGGTATCCTTATTCAAACATTGGTTTAAGTTCTTCATTTGTGGATATTTCAATAAGCTGCTCCTGTATTAGTATGGATTCATCTGTGTTTGGGATCTGAGTTTGTCCACGCGCAAAAGGGTTCAACACCCAGTCGGGAATATTCATGTGAAGAATATCCTCAAATCTTTGGTTCAGGTCTGCATGAAGAGCCGTTAAGTGTTGACAGTAAACAAGCAAATCTTCATCTCTATTTTGCAATTTCGAAAGATTTGGAAACTGAGAACATTCTCCTCTTCCCAAGTTTTGTTTGTATAGAAAAAGTTTTGCAACAAACGCAGATATTACGCTTTTAGTTTTGATTAAATTTAATTGGTCACCTTGTAGTTTCAAATTAGTTTCGTTAAATTTGGCAAATAAATTAGTCATATAGGCTATGTCACTTTTTGAGTTAATTAAATTGTGTCGCAAATCATTGTCTTTGCTTTCCAGGAATTCCAACACTGAATCAAAGAGCGCATAAAATCGATTTAAACATGCACTTTTAGATAACCAACGTATGTACTTCTGTGTGAAGTAGTAAACGATTATAGTCTTCGTCATTTTCCAAACAAAGTTGAGCAAATAATCTCTCATTGAAGGCATTCCTTTTGATTTTATTAACTGCTCTAATGACATAATCTAGTGATCCATGCAAACGTTCACTAAGATTTTTTGCGACTAAATGATGTCGATGAATGACACAATGTATTGAAAATACATTCGGTACAGCTTGTTTTAAGTATGCCAGAAAGCCTCGGTATCTTCCTACCGAGTTGTACAATACTGCTAATTTCAATAATAATAAAAATGGATCACAATTTTATTATTTTATATTAAACCTTGCGCGTACACCATGACGTTGTTCAGGGACCCCCAAATCAATTTTAATTTTCCACGGACCCCCTGAATGATACCGGGGACCCCTGGGGATCCGTAGGGACCACTTTGGGAACCACTGCCTTAGATTTTTTCTTACTAGGCGCCTCTACAGCTCACTGTTCTGTGATAGGCAGTGTTATATGGTACGAGAGAACAATGTCCGGATGGATGCCGGCAATGCACTGAAAAGGCTCTGGGCGGCAATGACTAAAGATTTGACGCGCCTTAAATAAAAAAAAAATAAATAAAAAATAAAAATGGGAGAAACAAAAATAAATGGTGAAAGTTCATTAAAAAATAAAAATAAAAAAAAAACAAAGTGAAAATAATAATGACGCATAAAATACGGTCAATATACAATATTTGACCATGGAAACAAACATATGAGACGAGAAGAATACAAAGTTGCCGCGATCCATCGTGATATTTCAACTTTCAGTTCACAATCTGTTGAAAGAAGAAGAAAAAAAATAATACTCTTTTATATTTTACTAAAACACACCCGCACATGCATTTTAAAAATATTAATAAAAACAAACAAACAAAGATTATAAACTTTTTTAAAACAAATTGATTGGCAAACAAACTTCAACAATATTTCAAACTTATGATACCTCATCAATTATTTTAACTGGAGATAAGGAAACAAAGAATAAAGGAGAACAAAAAAAAAAAAAAAAATATGAAAGCAAATATATATATTTTTTAAAAAGATCCTTCCTAAATGGAGTCGTAAATATTCAAATCCACAAACGATTGTTTATAAATTTTATTTATTTCTTATTTTGTTACAAACGTTATGATTAAAAAAAACAAAACATAGATTTTTTTAATAAATTATGTATGAATAATATTATAATTTATCGTAACCTAAATAATATAATTATATTTAATCGATTCAGTTCTTGATGTTTCGATGGGTTGTTATGTATGGTCTGATTTCTGCCATCTCTTTCTGTCGTCTCTTTCTCAACTGAAAATGTTACAATGTGTGTAGTAAAGCTTTGTAACCTTTTGTTTGGTTTGCTTTGAAAACATGGCAGTCTTACTTTTCCTTAGTTCCAGTAACAGGAAGTATTGTAATTGTGTCAAATTTTCGAAGTTGAATTAATATACCAAAGGAGATGATTTTTGGAAGGTAGGCGGAGCGTAAGTGTGGGATATTAGTAATTTATTGTATGACTGTGGAATGAATGACTTAGATTGGGTAGTTATCGAGTTTTTAGCTGACTCTCAGGAATATCGAGTACCGAGTGGTCAATTAGGATGGGAATTTTGTCTGCATGCCGTGAAGTATGAATGTATTTATTGTGTGAATGAGTATATGAATGCGATGCTGTTTGTTAGCTTGTTTTGCTAGGGTGGCATAAATTCATTATAATTTATGAAAGGTACATTGCTGTGCTCTTTCCTCATATATTCTTGCTTGGGAATCATTCTTGTTTCGGGATTATTGGGGATGAAGTATAATCATTGGGCTGTTATGAGCGAGCGCTCCGCAACATACGGGTGCGTTAATAAAAAAAAAACAAAAAAATCCAAAGCAGAGAGAGAATATACCATACCTAATATCAATAGAAGCCAATTGGTATATTTATAGAGAAACCCGCTGAAAACTGAAAAAAAAGAAGTAACTATTCAATAAAGTAATAGTTCCGGTCCAACAGATTCTGTTTCTGGAAAATTTGAAATTTTGGCCATCCATTTAATTTTAATTAATATTACATAGATGATAGATGGGAATTCACTCGGGAAACTGTTACAAACAAAACTGATAGGTATATTCTTTTATGAATGGTTAGTGTACACAAGTTTAATGAAACCCGGTTGTTATATTTATGGAGAATGTCCAAAGAAACTGATAAAACAAAAAAACAAAAAACCGGTTTAGTAAAGTTACGTACATTTCTGATAAATCGATTTTTTCAACCACGAAATTTTTGAGCATCACATTTAATTGTGAAATTAATATTATATAAGTATACGTAAATGATGGTATTGTATAATAAACTGAAATGACCACTTTAGACTGGGAAAAAAAACACCTCTTGTCCATGTTTGTAGTGTATATGCAACAAGTTTAAAGAAAATCATATTGTGGGAGGCTTTATTGAGAAAATAAAATAATCCATTCAGTAGAATGTTACTTCCGGTTTAACTGATTATGATAAAAACCTTTATTTTCTAGTCTCCTAAAAGTACCCTAAACTAAGTATAGGTTTGAACTTTTTACGATTTGTTCATAGTTGAATTATATTGATTGCATACATACAATGTTTAAAAAATCACAATGTTTTTGGACTCAAGGGACCTCAAAACGTAAATTTCTGGCGATAACTCGATATTGAAAAATTGGACGTGAACACCATACTTCTTTCCGGTATTCTATCTATCCGTCATAGCATGCATATTTATATTGTTCCTGCCCGGTTTCGAGAGTAAATTCACCAAGTTCGTGTAGAGAAAGTTCACTTTAACTTAATGTTTCTGTTACACTCACACCTGTTCGATGTATGTAAGCAACCAACAGGTGGTGTAAGTGTAACAGAAACATTAAGTTGAAGTGAACTTTCTCTACACGAACTTGGTGGATTTGCTCTGACGATAGATGAAAATCAGAAACCGGAGAGGAACCATATAAATATGCATGCTACGACGGATAAAATACCAGATGTTATCCAGCATTGCGGACCCATCATCCACATTTTCAACAATACTTCTTCGTACATCAGTAGAGAAAACAAAACAAAAAAAATCAGCCAAAGAGTTAACAATGTTAACGAAAAGTCTCTATATCAATTATTAATGAATCAGTGACCAAGGGGACTTTCAGTCGGCGACTTTGATGGGGGACATTTTTTTATTATTGTTATTTTTTTTTAATTTTTTTTTTTGATAGAACACAGACCGCATGCACTTGCTGCACCAAATACGAGAGCAAACTTGACCTTCAGCTAAACGGAAGCGCTTAGAAAAACTGGTTGTAGGTTGCTTTTTTCCCCCCCTTTTTCATTGTTTTATTGTTAGATACACTGTTTTTTTTTTTTAAATCTATATGTTTTAATAAAATTTTGGAACTTACATTGACATTGAAGCTGTAATTATTCTCAAAGAACCGATACTGTTTCTTGTATCATTCAGTGATAATGGTGTCCTTAGCCACTGGACTAATTATAATTTATAATCTTTTATTGATTTTTTTTTTATTTTGTATTTTCTATTCGCTTTTTAAGTAAGTAATTGTATTCATTTAGGCATTTTACACTAAGTATGTTGAAGAAATGAACCAGCCTTAATTTTTTTATTTTATTTTAAAAATAATACATTTTATTTTCTTTCCTTACGTTTCGACATCAAGGAAAATTATTATTATTATGTTTTATCAAAATCTGAAATAATTACAATTATATTAGAACATTTTTTATTTTGTATATGGAATACCAAAAATATTAAACCATATTTTTACATTTGTTCACAAATTCATGGTATCTGTTGAGGCCAATCATTAAGATTAAAAGTAAAACATTTTGTAAAATAAAACTTAATAGATTTAAGAAATAAATTAAATATTTTTTAAATAAAAAAATACGTTAAATCAACTTGGACAATGTTATTGTGGTTAAGACGATAAGTTTAATTTTGATAACAAAACAATTGTCTGTAAAGAAAGCAAAGTTCATAATATAAACATAAACAAGTGTTAGTGTGTATAAGCGAGTCAGTCGCTTATAATATTGCCTAGAGCAAACTGCTATTGTGCGTCAGTTCGCGAAACATTTTCGTGTTCCAATTCCTGGTTTTCCCACAATGGGGACAAATTTTCCAAGCTGCAGCCGCTGTAAGAGAGACAATTTGTGCATCCTGTCCAATCCTTTAAAGATGAAACTTTTTCTGCTGCTGAAGTCCTCCTAAACTGGTTGCATTGGTAAAGTGTATGACTAGCTTTCCATACTGGGCAATTGAGATTTGGATGTTTACCCTTTGCAGTAATCTTTTTTGTTCCCTGGAACCAGATGCGCTACTGCGAGTGCTTACCAGGAATGAAGTCTTGGCTTTATTGCCCAAAGAGATTGAGCGCTTGACATTGTGAGGTTGGTCAACCTTAGGTGAACGTTGTTGCTCAGATTCTTCAGAGGCCAAATCTTCTACCTCCATTCGACCCGAAGAAAGTCGAGAATCTGCTGATAAGTTGGAAATTCAGTGGCAGTATGCTGTTTCTCGAAGACTCTTCTCGTCTCTGGATCTAAACACCGAAGGACTAGATAGAATAAAATAAATTCTCCTGCATCTGGAATTTTTCAGCTTAACGAAGGACTCCATACTTTCGCCTACAGTCGACAATAGATGCTTTAATTCACTCACTAGCTGTAGGTCGCTTTCTAAAGGGTGTAAAGTTCAGCACTGACTTCAGGTGGTTTCGTTGCTAACCTCCTTTTATCATTCAACAACTTCCATGCTTGTGCATAATTCCGTTCTTCAAGTTCAATGCCAGGGTCCAGGGTGATACCTGTCAGTGGTCATCACCTCACTGTTCTTTTTATGTTAGAGTTGGTATTCGATATATACTAAACCAGTAACAAAGAAAGTGATGAAGAAGAAAATTTTAAACTAGTTAAGTAACAGTAAGTTACTAGTCAGAACTTTATATAATTTAACAAAAATAACGCATATTACATTAATCTTATAATTAATAATGTTCTGACTAGTAACTTATTGTTACTTAACTAGTTTAAAATTTTCTTTTTCATCACTTTCTTTGTTACTGGTTTAGTATATTATATCGAATAACAACGCCTACACAACTTTAACATAAAACAAAACAGTTTGGTACAATCAATATTTGTGGACAAATATAAAAAATATGGTTTAAATATTTTTGGTATTCCATATAGAAAAAAGTGTTCGAATATAATTGTAATTTATTCCAGATTTTGATAAAAAAATTAATAATAACATTCCTTTGAAAATGACATGCTCAATGTCGAAATCTAGGCAAGAAAATAAATGTATTCTTTTTAAAATAAAAAAAAATTAAGGCTGTAAACTGGTTCATCTTCTTCAACATATATAGCGGCGAAACTCAACAGTAATATAAAACAGCCATAAAGTCTACAACTTTTAATTGCATTTTACATGAAATTAAAAAAAAATAAAATAAAATCTCGAGTGAAACACTCATATAACTTTTGCTTGCCGCTGTTCAATATATTTTTTTTTTTGTTTATTTAGAAATTTACAATCTGTATTACCTATATACAATGAGTACATAGGATGAATAATGAAACTGTAGGCTGTGAGAAGGTAGGAGGAGAGAAACTACCCAGCGGTAGCACTCTCTACGGGATACCAGTAGCACTGATCAGTCCCGAAAGAAATCTCGAGGCCATGGCGATTTAAACGGCGAGGTAGTGGAGGCTAGAGATTGTACAAAAGGATTAGAGCAAAAGGAGAGAGTAGTATGTAGTTGTATGATATTTTGTCTTGGCAAGTTGTTGTACGAAAGTGACGTTGAGGTCATTATGGAGCGTAAGGTTTGACACGTAGAAAGGAGCATCAACTATCTATCGAAGTAGCTTAGATTGGAAGGTCTGAATGTTACGTAAGTTTGTAGGTTTAGCTGAACCCCACAATTCAAGTCCGTAAGTCCAAATCGGTTTGATTATAGAAATATATATCAGTCTTTTAAGTTCTGTAGGTAATTTGGATCGTCTTTTGATAAGTCTATAAAGAAGTTTGACCCTTTTAGTCAGTGCTTGTCTTTTAAGTCTTGTGTACGGGTTCTGTTCAATATAAAATGGCAAAACTGAGGAGGCACTTGAAGAAATGGCTGAGCTTTTAACATGATAGCATCTCCGCAGGGGAGATGTAAGAGACTTTGATACATCTTCTAACGGACTACGACGCTTTAATCCAGAGAAGATTTGGTGGTGGAAGTCTAGGCAACTACGAGTTGTTGAAACAAGATATACCCTTGCTTAGAACCATTCCAGATTTCAAGATTTCTCAGAGATGTTAATCTGGAAGGAAGGATACTGTAGAATGAGTAGTCTCATCCTGGCACCAAGTGGGGTGGCACAATAACATTGTTCACAATGCATTGTATTCCCCCCCAAAATCGGGAAAAGCTGAAGTAAACAAAAAACTTTCACATGGTTTGCGCATCTCATTGTGAAAACTAATTAGTATAACATGTTTGTGATTGATTATTGAGTTTGGGGATTCACACAGCCACAAACACGTATTACAGATCAATTGCTAAAAAAAAAACAAATATTCCTTTTAAAAGGACCACAAAACCTATATTTCCTAGAACCATAATTTTGGAAATTTAATCCTATCGCAATTCTTCCTCTTAAAATAATAAGAGTAACTAAAAAAAAAATCGATTGAAATATTGTTACAAATTAAAATAGTGCCCAGAATGCGGACACAATAAATAAACTAATCAATAAGGAGGTAAATCAGACTCACGTACTTACATACATACCGCCAGTATTATTGTAACAAATTACCGATGAAAATATTATTTAAAATTATATTTTTTAATAAAAACAAAACTTCCAATATGTAATTTACCATTTGTAAGGTTATAGAGTAATTTATTTGTAATAACGTTATTTATTTATCTGTGAATAATAACCATAGAATAATCTATATATATGTAATTTCATTTCACATTTCATTAAATTGTGAAACTACTTTAACTATACAATTATTTCGCTTGTTTACTAATAAATAAAATAAACTTTTTACTAACTGGAAAATATGGTTTAATTTTTTTGCTTTAATGATTAAGAGACAAATTACGCTTATTTTATTTACAATGTGACCTTGAAGGATAATTTATTATGCCCCTCTATTGCTAGGATGAGGAAATTTTCAACATAAAACAACACCCTTTTCAATTCTATTTCCCAAAGAGATTACATGATCTGGAATGGTTCTAGCGAGAAAATATCTTCTCCATAATCACTTGGTTTGAAACGTGGGCTTCTAAAATATTACTGAAAGATAAAAAGGCATCGTCCGTTAGAAGTTATGTTGAATCACTTCAAACCCTAGACTATCCCGAATCCCCTTTGGGCCCATAGCTACCCAAAAGAAAAATGGTTTAGAACAAACATCCAGACCCGGGTTTAATTCACCTTAGATTCACTGCAGTCCAAAAGAAAAATAACAACACTCCCGGGCTTAGAACAAACATCCAGACCCGGGTTTAATTCACCTAAGATTCACTGTAGTCCGAAAAAAATCGGACCATAACCTTTCAAGAGAAATAGCCTAAACTCTTTCACAGACATCCTGTTCGGACCTAATGACCTTAACCTTATTTACACACAATCCAAGCAACATTCCTAGCAATATCTGCACACGTTATCGCATTCTATGCCCAGCTTCTTCTGGGCCCTTTGTCTGCAATGCTTCTTGAAGACCCTTTGGTAGCATGAGCAGCCTGTTTACGTTCATATCGTTCATACCGTTTTGTGACTGCCCAGACAAGTCTTAACTCGCTTATATATTAGGAGGGCACTCTAGAACATTGCTGTCTTAGCTTCTTCTATAGACTGTTTTTCATCTCATTTCTGTACTCTTCAAGGAGAGAACTGTTCACTTATCTGGCAAAAGTGTTCCAGGCTTATGAATAAGGGGAATGAAGCGAATCTTTCCTTGCCAGCTACCGGCCATTTACGACAGCATGTCCTGGAATATTTCAGAGAAATCTATTATTTTTGCCCAAATCATTAACTTTGCCAGGGCAATTTCAAACTATTTTCGAACCGATAATTTTCCTCTCAAGATTGAATTGCGTGAATATGGAAGTGTTAAGAAAGCTTGCCTATTGGCTCCGTGTGTTTGATTCTAGGCCTATATATATATATATCAACTCCTATCCGCTCAGGGTGTCCTCTACCTATCTATAGCATGTTTTTTATTTTAATTCGATGCCTTGTAGATTCATTGTTACACACTTCTCTATTGCTCAACCTCTTGGTGAAATTTTCCAAGAAATCTTCCAGACTTACGGAGTTGAAGTCTGGGGCTCAACCAAGCGAACCAATTCAAAAAGAATCTAGTCCCTTCAAACCAAAATTCTCCGCACACTCCATAGTACGTGTCCAACCTGACCTTACATAATCACCTAAGACTTCGTTTCATCACAGAAATGATATCTTACCGTTACAAAAAAGTCCCCGAATCTCTCCTCCTTCATCCTAACCTTCAGTGCCCTACACTTGACATTCCAGGGAGTCGTCCCCACCAACTGAAACGCGAGACTTACTTTTTCGACAACAAACTGCCTATGTAAACAATAAGGACATTTTTACTGAATAATGTCCCTCACATTTTTCTTATTGTCATTATCATTTTTGCTTATATATAGTATTATATATATATAGTAGTAAACATCAATAAAAGTATATATTATATAAAAAAAAAAGATATGTTTCGGCTGGAGGAATTGCTATTTTTAAGCCTTTCCTGTAAGTGCCCGATAGTTAAACAAATTATCCAAGGAAACTTGGCTGTGGTTATGGTCTCCAATGTCATATGGAAACAATAGTTTTTTTTTACAACGGTTTAATATGTTTTATGCCACTAAGTTTACAAGTTTTATAAATTTCTTCTTTCTCTGAGCAAAAATAAAACTAAATGTAATTAAAGCTTAAGGTTTTGATAGATGTTTGTTAGATAATTGATTGAATGTTTTGAATGTTAAAGCTTAAGGTTTTGAATGTTTGTTAGATGATAGATTTGATGTTTTGTTAGATAATCTTGTTTGGACGAGATCCTCAGCCTGAGATCGTCACAGTACTTAGTTATTTAATAATAATTTATTTAATTATCATTACATTTAATTAAGTATTAATTTTGACAATTTTTAAATACATTATGGAAGATAAAAAAAATTCAGAATATGATGTTATCCACAGCTACTGAATACGGTCGGAGAAATCTCTGTATGGTGGTAATAAAGTGCAGTTGGGTCATAAGCTCCACCAGGTCATGGCCTTCACCTTTAAAAAAGCCCATCAATCTTCATTGGGTGTGTGAGAGAGAGAGACTGAGTGAGCGGGAGAAAAAAGAATGAAAAACCTTGTAGTTCTATTGTCATACAAGCTTTACCACACAGTTCTAATCTATTTCGATTGTAATTTACCCTTGTATTATTAAACTTTCGATATATTATTATCGATATTAACTTTTCTTGTTACAGCTTATGTATATATATATATATATGTACAAACAGGTTTGTTCTATGTATATATAACATTTTCTATATGTGATCTTATAAAGTCAATAGCGTTCCCTTTATTTTTTTACCTGTAATATCACACATTTATTGCACAGATACCTTATTGGGCCCATTTTTTTACCATTCCAATTGTTATTATTCTTCGACTGTGGTGAGGGATCAAACCACTATCCGAATCCCCGTTGGGCCCAAAGCTATCCAAAAGAAAAATAACAACACACCGGGTTTAGAACAAAAAATCCAGAACCGGGTTTAATTCACCGCCCTGCTTTACACCCTCTACAGACCTGATATCCCGCAATCCTCACACACAATCACCGCCTCATTTGCAGATGACATAGCTTTCCTTTCTTCCGATCCAGATCCACAATCAGTCACTTACAATATCCAAAATCACTTAAAGAAAGTAGAATTATGATTCAAACAATGGAAAATTAAAATTAATGAGAGTAAAAGCACCAATGTAATGTTTACACTTTGCCGAGGAACTTGTGCTTCACTATATTATAATAACACTCCCATCACTGTTGCAGATACCGTGAAATACTTAGTATGTACTTGGAAAAAGGGTCATTCCTAGGTATGTACCTAGGTGTGTAGGTAGGAAAACAACAACACACTGGGTTTAGAACAAAAATCCAGTCCCGGGTTTAATTCTTGGCCTTCTTCTTTACACCCTCTATAGACCTGATATCCCGCAGATTCACTGCAGTCCCCAAAAAAAATCGGACCATAACCTTACAAGAGAAATAGCCTAAATACTTTCACAGATATCCTGTTCCGACCTAAGTTCCTCAACCCCTTATTTACTCACAACCCAAGCAATATGATGTCATGAGATGAACGAATGTTTCTATCTCTGTCTCACAAACTCTACAAAAGGGGTTGCCATTACGAAGAGGTATCTCCTTAAACCACAATGCACAGTAAGGATGACAACCTGATGATGCCTGTGACAGGTCCTTGAAAGGCACAGCAACATCTCAACTAACAGTTGTGTCCAGACACCACAATGAGCATCTTAAACTGCTATGAAACTATCCATAACTGGAAGCTTGACAGACATATGATGTCTAATGAAAAGGAAAAGCGTCACCTCATTTGACAAAACCTATCCATCTTTTCATTTTTGTCATTCCAAAGAAAAAAAAAATATATATCAAATTAATTTGTTTTAAATAAGGTTTTCTCCATGATGAAGTAATTGGTGTAAACATTTTTAATTTTGAAGCGCAGAAGAGGGGGCGGTGATGCAGCCGCGATGCATTCGGTTTATTTTTTTTTTATTATTAATTATATCATTTTTTGTTTGCATTTTTATAATCTACATATGTTTAATGAACATTTTTGTGTTCAGTTGTATAATTTTTACTGTTTATTGAATGCTAAGAAATATTTAGAAATTCAAAAACTGCATTGTCCTAATTATTGACATCATTATGATTGAATTAGTGCTTTATATTTCCCAATTTTGTAAGCCTAATTTTACTTACAAGTTTTTTTTTGCTTGAATTTGTATCACGCAACCAAACATGAAATCATAGTTGAATATGGTCTGCCATATTGCTGGATAACATCTGTTTTTTATCCGTCGTACCATGCATATTCATTTCGTCCTTCCAGAATGGTTTCGGAATTTCATCCATCGTCAGAGCAAATTCACCAAGATCTTGTAGAGCGTTCACTACAACGAATATTTCTGTTACACTCACACTGGTTTGTTGGTTGTATATATGTGGGGAGGTTATAAGGTTATGTTACCTCCCCACATAATATATACAACCAAAAAACCAGCAAGTGTGAGTGTAACAGGAATATGACGTTGTAGTGAACGCTCTACACGTAATTGGTGAATTTGCTTTGACGATGGATAAAAATCCGAAACCAATCAAGAAGGAACAAAATGAATATGACGATACGACGAATAAAATACCAGATCATAATCATAATCTTTATTCTTCAATAGAAATAAATCATTAATTTTAAATTACATATTAATATCGGGTGTCCCAAAAGGTACTTTACAACTTCACAACGCAATAACTTGAATTGTAATTGATGTACAGAAACTAACTTTAGTTTATCTAATGCTCCATCTCATAAAGTTTTTTTCCTTGTTTAGTCCACTTCAATATGCGCACCTCTTGTGGCACGTACGATATCTAATCGGTATTCAACTTCCATCCACACTCGCCGTAACATGTGTTCATCAACAGTGGCAATGGCATCGGTGATTCTGTTCTTCAGATCGTTGATATCATTGACAGGAGTACGATAAACTTTCTCTTTAACGTAACCCCAGAGAAAAAAGTTTAAGGGTGTCATGTCAGGGGACCTAGGAGGCCAGGAAATGGGGCCACCTCTTCCAATCCAACGTTGCGGAAAAGTGACGTCCAGTACCTCTCTCACGTTAAGAGCCCAATGTGGTGGTGCACCATCTTGCTGAAAAAAGACTGTTGGTTGTCGATCAGCTAATTGAGGTATCAGATACATCTGCAGCATGTCAAGGTAATTGGTACCATTAACTGTGTTTTCTGCAAAAAAGAATGGTCCAATAATGCGATCAATCATGACACAACACCACACATTAACTTTGGGGCTATCACGCACCACTTCTCTCAAAGCATGTGGGTTTACTGACCCCCAGATGCGGACATTGTGTGTATTGACTCTTCCACACACATGAAAAATCGATTCATCGGAGAAAGCCACATTATTAAGGAAATTGTTATCCTCTTCCACACGTGTCAGAATTTCCAAATTGCATGCGCTTCGGTCTATCATTTGGCTCAAGTGCCTGCAGTAATTGCAGACGATATGGGTACAACTGAAGACGTTTTCGGAGTACCCTGTGCACTGTTGTGGGAGGAATTTGCAGTTCCTGTGAGGCCCTTCGAATCGACTTCTGTGGCGAACGCTGGAAAGCTACACGTATGCGTTCGACGCCTGCATCACTCGTTCCGGGCCGGCCAGTATGAGGCTTTACATCAACATAGCCTGTCTCCATGAAGTTGTTGTACCACTTTCTTATTGATGGTCGAGAGGGGGGATTCTTGTTAAATCGTTTCCTGAAGTTTCTCTGTGTCTGAATATCAGATCTGGTTTCAATAAACCACTTCACACATTGTGCCTTTTCTTGTGGGGACGCCATTATTCTTATTCTTGTTTCCTGTTATCTGAAACACGAGGGAAAAAAAACTTTAGGGAGATGGAGCATTAGATAAACTAAAGTTATTTTCTGTACATCAATTACAATTCAAGTTATTGCATTGTGAAGTTGTAAAGTACCTTTTGGGACAACCGTTATAATGTTTAGTATTGAATGAAAACTTCTAATAGGGAAATTTTGTAATATTTAATTTATCCTGTTTTAAATGAATTCTCTCTGTTGTGCCATAACTTAACAGTGTTGCTAAAATTCAAATAAGAGCGGAAAGTTTAAAATTCCCTTTTTGTAATAAAGGTAAAGCCAAAATAAAATTTACATTTTTTGAAAGGAAGTTTAATTACTTTTAAAATTTAATTAAATCTTAAAATGTTTCCTCGTTCATTATTTTTAATATAATTTTAACGATGGAAAATGAAAATTTAAAATAAATATTTAACATTAGTTTTATGTTTTGATTTATAGTGTTTAAGAATATGATAATTATTACATTATCCCATAGTTGTGGGGATTGTCCATTCACGAATAAAATCGCAACAATTCTAATGTCAAATGTTTTGTAACATTTTAAAATAAAAAGGAACGTTTTGATTTGGAATATCGTGCGTCCTACGCTTTATAAAAAAAAACAAAAAAAAACACTAAAATCTCTTATATTTTAGCGATGTTTGCGGGTGTTGTATATATTATAGATTCAAAAACTATATTTCTCACAATACATACATACATACATAACACCATTATAAGGTGAGTGTATGTCAAATGTTTTATATCTTACATCATTCATATCTATCTAACTTCTTCCCTTTTTTATTTCAGTTTTTATTTTTTTGCGCAGTTGTTATTTCTGTCCCTTTTGTGAAAAGATGAAATATAATCTAAGCACAGTAATCGTTTATTTATATACAGTAAGTGTAATTCAAAAATATTAATACACAATTAAACGAAAACCTTAGTTTTAATAAGAGGTAAGAAAGTACGATCTTTTTACTTTTTCTTAAATTAGATCAGATGAAATTAATTCAGTTTGTATTAGACAAAAGAATCCTGTCATGTTCAGAATGGTGTAATGCTGTTAAGCTGAACATAAGCTATGCATCACTTCGTGCTGTTTCTGGGATTGGCGGACAAATCGGATGCGGCAGCGAGCATGAAACACCAGCGCATATGCTTGGTAGTTGTCCTATAAACATGCTTCTTGTTACTTACTAAACGCTACCATAGAATAAAGTACGCCTTGATGGAACTTATAAAAAAGAAAAAGGTTATGTGACTCTCGAAGAGGTAAACACTGTAAATACGCAGATTCTGTGTGGCATTTGACAATGCTAGAGCAATGTGGCATATATTTTGGATCATCCGTTTTGAAAGTAGATTCGAAATAGGGCGAGAAAATAGATGAGGAGAGAAAAATGTATACCTTTCTATAAGGAGAAAGGCTCAGTCGTGGTATATAATATTAGTTTATAATACAACTCTATATTGCCAAAATTCCAAATTTAAAAAAATTTGTTAATCGTAAAACAGTAGTGGAATTCTATATTTTTTGGAATTTTGTCGAATGCGGCTCTATTGAATTATTTTAACCTTTGGAAAATTACACGTAGCACAGATGTATCGCTTCTTATAATCCAGAATAATTGATTATTAACATTTGATTATGGGTTTGATAAAAACACTTGTCTTCTAGATTAGCTACCTTTATGCAGAGGGAGGCCCTATATATAAACCTAACACACCTTCATCAACGTATTATTTTTGTAAGGACAACTTTGTTTGCAAATTTTATGTTTGAAGATAATTCACCGATATTATAATTGTTTTATTTTAATTGTTACAAGAGAAAGTTATGTTGATTCTCACCAGTTTAATTTTTTTTATTATTATTAAATAATTACCTTACTCGCTGTAATATAAACAAATTAACTTTAAATTAAAAAAAAAAAAAAAGTAAACTTATTAAGAAGATATATCCAATGCTGTTCAAGTGTTTCATGATGATAATTAACAATAGTTTGGCCATATTAATAGAAAGGTAGAAACTTTCAACAAAAGAATCTTAATCTCTGAAGAGTTTTTTATTTTTATTAGCTTTCTTTGTGGGTTAGTTTTCTTTTCCTAAAAGTTATAATTCTTTTATTTTTCTCCCTCCCCTTTCCCTTTTTTCTTATTTTCAGCCATAATCCTTGTCCAGTTAGATTATTACTGATTTATTTTTCACATTTTTTTTCTTTTTTTTTTTTTCACTTCGGTTGAATGCCCTCATTAACATTAAAAACTGTTAAACTTAGTTAGTTTTTTTTTTTTTTTTTTTACTGAACAGATATTTTAAAGGATTATGTGTTTGTTTGTTTGGTTTTTCTAAAATTTATAATTACCCTAAAAATATTTTTAAATAAAAATTTTCAATTTCATGTGTTTGTAAATTTCTTGTTTATGGTGGGTCTTGTTCTATAAAATGATCTTCTATAAAGCTCTATAAAATAGTCTTGTTTATAGTGTAAATAGGTTAAATAGGTATATATAATGTAAATATGTCGTATGTTTAGATTTATATATATATATTAGGTATAGCAAAAATAGGAATAGAAGAATATCGAGTACTCTATTCCATTATGTACATATAGATATATGAGTGTGAAGTACGAATGTCCGATGTAGATGTAGAAAGATTGATTGATTAGGTTTTTTTTAATTTAGTATGGGAGTATTTATTAGAATGAATGTATTTATTAGCATGCATGTGCAAGATAGGTTAGAGTATAATTTGCGTAATCTGTCTTCTGCAATTAGAAGTCACTGAATTTTTGAAGGATGGGTTTTGAAGCCGGAATTGGCGAATATTATGCGAATGGGAAGTATGAATGTAGGTTTGAATAAGTAGGTTAGTGTGAATTATAGATTAGTACGGCAGATTCAAAGGACCTCAGTTACATTTGCACCTTAAAACAAAAAAAAAACAAAATTCATAAACTCCATATTTGTATTAGCAGTAAAGTTTGTACTGTTTTTAATTTTTTTTCTAATAATCAGAAATAATAGCAATAATAATTTGTATAATACTATGTGTATGTCAGGGAAGGGATAAGCTCAGTGGTAGCGTGTTGTATACCCACGCAGAAGTCCCGTGTTCCGAGTCCCAGGAGTGTTGCTGCCCTTAGATTTTCTCTTCCTAGTATTCTCAATATCTCACTATCCGGAGTTTGGCAATGCATTGAGAAAGCTTCGAACGCGTTGCTCGTCAGTCAGCTCGTCCCAGTTGCTGGCGAGCATTAAAAAAAAAAAAAAAAAAAAAAAAAAAATATAGTGTTCTTATGAATTGCTTACAAATTGCGCATACTTACTTCATCCAATCTAGATGAAATAGTTCATATGAAATCTCTCTTTAATGATTTTTTCCCAAATTAAAATAACAGAGATTTTTTTTTTTCAAAATGGATAAAAAAAAAATTATAAATATCTTCTTTACTTTTTTTTTTTTTAAATTTAAGGCGCTTTAACATCTATGGTCATTAGGCAGCGGAGCTTTCTCAGTGCACTGCCAGCCTCCGGACTGTGTTTTCTCGCTACAGTCAACACTGTAATCACCGAACAATGAGCTGTGGAGGCTCCTAGGAAGAAAAAGATCCAAGAGTTTTCCCATGGGAGTGCAACGCGGTAACCACTTAGCTAATTAAGGGGTGGATCCTCTAAAACAAAATCTTTCAGCGTCTTGGAGTTGTGCTATATAGCCTGTATACTGCTAGTTGTCGCTCACGCTGCCACTGTGCTAGCCCGTACGCTTCTACTTTGCTATTATTAGTTTTACAAAGAAATTTTAAAAACTAAATTTATATAGTTATTATGATTAATTAATTAGATATTTATGATTAACTAAAGATGTTTGGTTGTCTTTTAATGTTATATTAATCAAAGAATTAGATTATGTTTATACTCGTACGTATGTTATTTTTCGGGTTGATGGTCAATAAAAACTATTGATAATATAACTAATCTTATTCGGTGTTTACATTGCAGATTCTAAGACTTTGTTAGAAGTTTATAAAATATTTACATTTAATTACATTATAGAAATTATTATCTATGAATTTAACCAATTAAACATAAATGTAGTAAAATAATGAAACTGTACATAATAAAATATAGCTAAATTAAACTATAAAACTAGATCTATTAGCTTATCTTAATGTTAGGTAGGAAACTCTTAATAATTCATTTTATGAAAAAAATATAGATTTTTGTTTGGCGTGGGTAAGCAATTTACTTATAAACAACCGCAAGTAGTAGTAGTAATAATTATAGCACATAGTTTATATCTATTATACATGTTATATCTGTTATTTAATGAATAATTAATTTATAATATTATAGTGTTACGTATCAATAAAACGAAAATTACAATTGTAAAAAAAATAATATAAATAATTACTCAATTGTGTTATTAAGAGGAAGTATTATAATCGTGACAAAATTTTCGATATCGAGTTTTCCCCGTTAATATCCGTTTTGAGGTCTCCTGAGTCCAAAAAAGTGGTTTTTAAAAAATGGTCTGTGTGTCTGTGTATATATGTATGTATGAAAACAGCATAACTCAAAAATGAAAAACCGTAGAAAATTCAAACTTGACATTCCGTTTAGGAATCACCATGGGACCTGACAGTATTTTATATGCCAAAATTCCTCAACCGGAAGTACGACTTTAAAAGTTGGGTATTTTACTTTTTTGCGATTTTCTCAAAAATGGCTCCAACGATTTTCTTCAAACTTTGTATACCAACTATACATACAAACAGCTACAACATTTATTTCAAACATTTTTCCGGGAAAATTCATTTAAAGGCACCTCTGGGTGAGGTGTGGGGTTAGGTTTTCATCTTAACTGTTATTTCAGTTTGACAATTCTGTCATCTAAATAATGTTAAATATGTTGTTAATATTCCGAGTTTGAAAATAATCGGATAACGGAAGTGCGTTTGTTTTAACACTTTACTAAATGGTTTTTTTCACTTTTTCGCGATTTTCTCAAAAATAGCTCCAACGATTTTTTTGTAACTTATTATATAAACTACACATACAAAGAGCTACAACTTTTATTTGAATCATTTCTTTGGGAAAATTTATTTAAGGGCACTTTTAGAGAAAGGGTGGGGTTATGTTTTTCTTTAAAGTGCTATCATAGTTGATTATACAATTCTATCACCCACACAAAATTAATTTTAGAAATAAATAGATTGGCCAAAATTCCAAGTTTCAAGAAAATTAGTTTACCGGAAGTGCGCTTATACTGGACGGTTTTTACAGTTTTTGACGAATTTCTATAAATTTGGTACACAAACTATAAAATTTGTCAATTATAATTTTGAGTACTGGAGTAAGAGAAAGTTGTGTGAAATACATAATCTCCCCTCCTCCGAAAACCTCCCCCTAAATGATTTTTTTTCGGAAAATAAGATTCAAATCAAAATGTTAAGTCTCTGTATTAAGTCTACACATACTGATAATATAGACATATTTAATGAATCCATCAATATAATACTTTCTCTTACTCCTAGTAAGAGGAAGTATTGTAATCGTGTCAAATTTTCGATATCGAGTTTTCACCGGAAATATCCGTTTTGAGGTCCCCTGAGTCCAAAAATGTGTTTTTAGCAAATGGTCTGTGTGTGTGTGTGTGTGTGTGTATGAGAATAGCAAGCTCAAAAACGAAAA
>JAAEAF010004929.1:0-88404 GCA_011037195.1 Triatoma infestans
ATCCGTTATCTTTCACGGACCTCTCTCAGGCATCTGGTTGGCTTCCTCACTAGGCATTGTGGTTTAAGGAGACATCTCTATACAATGGGACTCATGCCTGACCCCTTTTGTAGAGTTTGTGAGAGGAGGAAACACCCATGCATCTGATGGAGTGTTTTGGCTGTGAGGAGATTAGGTTTGGAATCTTCGGCCGGAATAGGATGTCGATAGGATGTCCTTTTAAAGTTTTAGTCCGATTTGTTCGGTTTGTGGTGAAACTTAGATGGGTAAAACCTGGGACTAGATTTTTGTTCAAGACCCAGTAGTTGTTATCTTTAGGGGTAGCTATATGGGCCCAGGGAGGCTTTGGATAGCGTAGGGTTTCGCCCTCCCCTTCTTTGAATAATATAATAAGGAGGGAGAGGAATTTTCAGGAAATGGGTGAAATTGTAGGCTTTCTACAAAAGTATCATTTCAAATATATCAGAGGTTCTGCCATCTATTGAGTGTAACTACATGTATTGTAAAAATTCCGAATTTGAAGAAAATTAGTCCACTGTTAAGTGATTACATACTAGAGGAGAATTTTTTCACTTTCTCTTTATTTTTAATACAATTTATTGTTTTTCAATCTATACAGAACTTAATAATACTATAAAATCATTAAATACATAAAATATTTGACATTTAACGATAAAAAAAATATTACTTTAATATAGTTAAAAAAATAAAAAGTGAACAAAAAAAAATCCACTTGACGTATGCAAAAAAAAAAAAATCATATTACACACTTGTTACGTCAGATACGCGCATGCCATTATAATGCACAAAAAAAAAGGTATGTCAGTCTGTCTGTCGGTTTTCGTATCTGCCAGTCTACCCCCAACCTTATATAGCTTTAACAAAAATTACTTTTTTTTTTTATCACTTTTTTTCTTACTCTCTTCTTCAGTGCTTTCTTTATTATAGAACCTTCCTGACATTTATGTGTGTCACATAAATAAAATAAAATAATAAAAAAAAGAAAAACACGCGCTCCATAAGGAGCCAAATTACATATATATATATATATATATGAAGCATATGAAATGGTGGCACGAGAAAAATAGTAAAAAAATAACTAAAAAAAAAATTACAGAGAAAACGCGTCCACCTCAAGGTAAAATATGGAGACGAAAGACGAATGAGATGAAAAAAAAAAATCATTAAATTCTCGTGAAAAAGATCGTATAAAGAAAAAAAAAAAAGAGTTTTCTTTTAACAATTTCGTTTAACAAAATTTAATGAGCAAATTATTTTTTTTGGTGTGTGGGGGGGGGGGGCAAAACTTTTTTTTTTTAAACAGGAAAGTCTTTAAGTTAATTAAATTAACGAATAAATAAAATTGTAAGAGGTAGGGGTAAAAAAAAAACAAAAAAACTTTTGTTTATTTCCCATGTAATGGTAATTTTTTTTCTCTTTTCCAAAGAGGTTATATTTTTAACAAACCACAGTAATGGGCAAAGAGAAGTAATCATTTTAAAAGCAAGGTATGCCAGCACTAAAGACTTTGGCGCTATATTATGCACTATTTCATTCTTAACTATATTGCCTTCTTTCTGTTAACCTACAAATTCTAAGAAATAAAAATAAATACTAACGTAATAACGATGACGTCATCTCCTGGGATTAAAGTCATTATTTGATTGTTTATACAGGGTGACAATTTTAGCATGCATTGCACATTCAATGAAGCATATGAATCACTCATTTGCCTTGGAAAGTACCCATAATTTCCAAGTGATATCGAATTTTCCATTTTTTTCTTTAAGGAATCCAAATATGTGTAACGGAAGTACGCGTATAGGACGCTATATAGCCTATAATGGATTGATGAGGAAAGAAATTAGGTTTTTTATTAATTAACGAGATATGAAGGCACTATTATAATTTAGCTATAAGTTTACACAAACTGCACTGGACTTGTAATGATTTTATAGAATAAAAGGTAAGAGTAGAGATATGACACGATGCGATGTATGGTTGAATCTGATAGATAGATATATATCATCCCCTTAGGTAGATTCTCACTGGCTTATATACAGGTTCTCCCACTCTAGCCTGCTCAAGTCAGAGAGTACCAGAGAGAATCTGTTTTCTCTCGGTCGGGCTTGTGTTCTCTCTCTTGCCGTTACATCATCAAGCCAGTGAGAATCTACCTAAGGGGATATATATCTATCTATCACATTCAACCATACATCGCATCGTGTCATATCTCTACTCTTACCATTTATTCTATAAAATCATTACAAGTCCAGTGCAGTTTGTCTAAACTTATAGCTAAATTATAATAGTGTCTTCATATTTCGTTAATTAATCAAACCTAATTTCTCTCCTCATCAACTCCATTATATTCACTCTAGCCTGCTTGTAACAGAGAGAGTCTGCTTTTCTCTCGGTTGGGCTTGTGTTCTCTCTCTTGCCGAGACATAGCCCTAGAATTGATAAGTGGGGCAAGTGCGAGTGACAGACTTATCTTTTCTCCATTCCAGTAGATTGGAATAGAGTGGAGTACGTATGTGTGTCTGTACGAACTATCTTAATGAGCTCTGTAAAAGTTTTGCCGGCTAAGTTGTGTTGCCGAATTTGCCCGTTTTTCTTCGTACAAGGCATTTTTCCGATATATTGCAATAACTTTCTATAATTTTCCTATAGTGTAAATATTTTCTTATATATTATCTGTTTATATTTCTTCTGATAGTATTTTGTAACAGCATATCTTATTTCTTTTATCTTTTAATTGAAAAATATATGGATTCTTTATTTTGCATATCCATTTTCTATTTTCATTTATATTGCCTTTATGAGAAAATCTCTTACTTCTATTTGTAAGTAGTTTCATTTATTTTTATCTCTTATTTCTTCTTTTCTTTATTAATTGATTAAATAATTGACTGAAAAGCCTGGCGCTCAACTAACTAAAAATCGAAATACCCATAATTTTCTAAATGACTGAAAAATGGTTATATATGTGACTAATTATTATTATTATTTTTAGAGCTGCAGAAATAAGAGATTTCGTAACCAGCTTTTTAATTTCAAATTGGACTACATATATTTTTTTACAAATTCTTAAAGCAGACGTTTATTTCGTGGAATATGGTTAGTGAACTAGAAAAATCCGTCGAATATTCGCTAATATATCCAATTTTAAATGTAGAGAAATTCTCTGCCTTCTGATTGCTATTATTGCATATTTTTTTTGAGTTTATAGGCAAATAAGGCAAAAACATATTTTATGGAGTGACGAATGGATTAAATTCACGAATAATGGGTTATTGAATACATGGAATTTCCGACTATGGAGGACACAAGTCAAACAGTAATATTGATTAATGTGTGGTGCGCCCTAATAGGGGATCAACTTGTAGGCCCGAAAATGAAACACTGAACGCAGAAGCGGGTATCTTCAATTCTTTAATGAAATTCACCCAGATCTGTTTGAAGATGTTTCTCTAGCACGCCGGCAAATAATATAACTACTTTCAGCGAGATGTATGTCTCGCTTCATAATGCGAGGATAGTAAGGGTTTATATCTAGATCGCACTTGTAATGACATGGCAAAGTCATAGCAATGTCAAATCTTCACAACAGATAACAAAGAAAGAATAATTTACAAGGAGTGGCCTAGCCAGCTGCCTGACTTCAAGACAAGGCCGGATGTAATGACATGGCAAGGTCATAGCAATATCAAACCTTCACAACAGATAACAAAGAAAGAATAATTTACAACTAGTGGTCTAGCCAGCTGCTTGACTTCAAGACAAGGCCGCGGCAAAACAAACAAACCAAGGGTAAATACCCTTACATCAAAGCAAGCACCGCTAAGGCTGGCCACTGACCTAAATCGGTGGTCACCAAACTAACCAAGGTCGCACACTAGGACAGATGTCTTGGTGTGAGTGTTGCTAACACTAATATATAAACTTCGCCCCATTGGAAGAGGGGATGATTATATGATTATACTTCAGTACGTCTTCAAGATTATTATACGAGCAGCAGTTTCCGCGTCCCTATACAGGTTTTATTTATACTTATTTCCTTAGTTGTGCATCTTAGTTCATTTATTTTAATCATTCTAAATTATTAGTTATTTATCTCCTATTTACTTCTAAGTATTTCTTGTTAATAGTTACCATTACTCATGTTTAAATTATTGTACAAATACAGTCTATTTTTATAAATTCCGTGTTAATAATTCGAGTACAAACTTCCAAAAATCTCTAAACTAACTTCCGCCTTCTTCAAGACATCTACTACATACTTCAGGAATCACAATAAACGATTCCACTACACACATATGGGGGTAAATGGGTTGGCACACACAAAATCCTATTTCAGTGGCCCAGGCTTGATGCCACTGGACTACTTCCTCTGGGAATACCTAAATAATAAAGTTTATGGCTATCTTAAACTTGAGCGACATGAAACTAATAACATTACACTGACGATGAATGAAAATCCGAAACCGGTCGGATGATGCAAAAAATCCCAGTTGATATATTTTCTTGAAACTTGAAATGTTTATAACAAAATAGTAATGGCAGAAGTACATGATGTTCTCCGCATATAGCTTCATCCTAGAACGTGATTCACTGGTATACATACCATTTTCTGAAAACATATATATATATATAACATTTTCTGAAAACATGAAAACACTCTTCAAGCGAATACAATAACTGACGCTATAGCATTTTACATTGATCACGCTACCAACAATAAGCAGTCTTCGCTCGACTACGCTACCCTCTAGAAATTCTTTTTCTCTTTTAAGTAAACGCGATAAAATATAAATTCTGAGTAATTATGCCAATTTGCGTTTCTCATTTCAACATTCACACATTCAACCTGTTACCACTACACGCACACTACTTTTACGGGGACTATTTGTTATTTATTAAAAGTTGTATATTTCTCGGCCGCTTATTAATTATTATTATCTTCAGATTGTATTTAATTGAAAAGATTGGTCTTTTTACACGATGTGAAAAAGCTTATCTAATCTCGAACATCTTCAAAATTCCAAATTAACTTTAGAATCCGTGTTTTACATATCTAGATTTCAATTATATGTCAAAACACATTTTTTCTACAGCAGAGAATCTCCTAGAAAAAACAATTGGAAAGTAATTTGTAAATAATGACAATACTACATAATAAACATGGAAATACTGATAGTTCAGCGGAAAGTAGAGAGTCAGCGGGATTGACTCATTAGAAAATTGTCCTAGTGAAAACGAGAAGTATTAGTATGATGCATAAATTAAATGAAAAAGTTTAGTACATTGGACACACAATGCAACTGTCAAGATACTAGGTGATGAGCAGGTGTGTCCCAGAAGTCCTATTTGTAGCCTACTCTTATAAATTGTTTCTAACGATCTAGAAAACTTTAAATTAGGTATACAAGAATTAAAGTTATGTATATAGGTAACCTATGTGATGCATATATCGATTTATATATGTATAAAAATCTGTTTGTGCCAATGTTTTATACATGCCGCAAGAATGATAAGATCCCTGAAACGTTTCTGAACATTGCTGTACAAGGAAAATGCTAGGTCAAGAAAAATCTAAATTTCCAAAATGACTGATGGAACGAAAAAAATAACTTTCTTTTATTTATATCCACCTTTTACTGGTCACTGTTGTATTTTACAATGAAGTTGAAATAGATTTGTACTAGAGAGTATAGAACGGGAAGGGAGAGTAATGCGAAATACAAATAAACGAAAAAATTGATTAAATAGCAAATCTTGTAAAAAGCATATGAACTTATGGAGAAGAAAGTTAGTAATATACCCACTTCTGTTGAAGTGAAAAGGGATGGTAAACTTCTGAAAACTTTATTTCTTGATTCATATATATTGTACGAGTTTATTATAGAAAAAGTATGAGAAGAGAAGAGATATCAGAATCTCTCAAACAGAACCATGAAAAGATACACTTTCTGAGAAGTGAGACAGAGTGAGAGCATCTCTCCCACATTACGAAGAGGCGTTCACTCCCACATTACTTGCCGCCCGGGTACATTTACACTAGCAGGAAGTATAGAGAGTAAAATGGTTGAAATGGCAAGCGCTTTAATACCTTGGATGTGTTCAGTGCATGGGTATATATGGGTATAGGTAACGGTATATAATATATATATATATATGGAATGGAACATCACCTTTAAACGGTTTTTCTACTAACTTGAGAGTTGGGGGTGGTAAAGCTCTAAAGGCAGTAGTAAAAACAATATTAGAAGAGTTTTATAAGTGTGTGTGTGTTTGTGTGTGTGTGTATCTGTGGGTTTGTCTGTGTAGGCCTGGGTTCAATGTGTTCACAAGAGGCCAAGCAGTGCTTTCCAAACTTCCAACATTAACCATTCTAGTCTACTGTGTTTGGGGGGGGGGCACTATTCTTGAAGGCAGTGAGTGATTTTTACTAGTCTGATCAGAAATCTGTGAGCTGAATTCTAATGTTTTAATATTCCAGATCGTTAACTGACCAGATACATATATATGGGTGTTTGTGTATATATATGTGATCCAAATATCACACAAACGAACATTAAAAGTGACAGATCTCTGCAGTTAGTATTCCAGGTTTAAAGGAAATCAAGGGGGGAACGATAGCATACCTGAAGAGTAAGAGAAAGACAAAGAAAACAGCCCTTAAAAAAAGAAAAAGATGGAAGACATTTTAAGACGCTTTTATTTAAACTTAAGAGAAAAAAAAAATCTTTGTATAATATTAAAAATTATAATTTATTTCTGAAAAAATAAAAACAAAATTAAAAAGAAAAAAGAAAAGAAAATGTAGTCAGGCTTTCATAATTTCTATCCTGTCAACATCAAGACTTCCCCGCTGTAACACCTATATAATTAATCTTTCCCTCCCCAATTTCTTCATCTATACTTCTTGTATTATTATATTCTTTTTATTTATATTCAACGTTTGCTCTTCTTTTATTTATTTACATTATAAAAATCATTATACAAAAAAATTTGTAAGTAACTAGCGTGAGTGTATTTGCCTTAAATAAAGAGGAGTTTTTTAGATTGGTCTTTTTAGATTTCAAGAAAATGATTATTAAGAAAAATCGTTCAGTAAAATAGCCGAATGCTCTGTAGCGGTTACCTTGGTTTTACCAAAGGAATAGCAAGTTTGCAATTTCTTTTAAAGATATTTTCAGCCTTGCTTGACACCCAACAATACCTCACTATATATCTTTATCACAATTTTTCATTTTATAAATACAAAAGCGTAGATCGAAAATCACCATTTTTGCGGCTAGGAACTGTGCTACATATATTTTCAAAACTCTGAATTTGATATCAAAATCTTGAACTGTTCATTTTAAGAAAACTTAAGAATTAGAAATAGGCTGGAGTGTTCCAACCAAAACTAAATATATCACTGACTTCAGATTTCTCTAATAATGATTCAGATTATGAATGTGTTTACCATTATGTGAAAAAATTAATTTTGCTTAAAAAAAAAAAATAATGAATAGAAAAGTAGAATTGAAATTTGGGAATTTTTATTGATAACTGTTCCACCTTAACACCATACAGTTGGTTGGAACATAAACATTAAGGAACAGCAATTTCATTAAAGGAAATATCCTAAAAATTTACTGTTTCAGAAAAGATTTAAGATCAACAAATTCATTTAAAAAACATTAGAACATTGATAATTTTATTTAATATTTAATAATTAAAAAAATACTTTGGTTAGGCCTAAGCTAGAATATTGTGACATAGTATGGATATGGAACAACTCCCAGGATTCTGGCTCTCTCTTTACAACAAATTTTTGAGAGATACTTGTGCTAAAAAGGACAAGGGTTTCCCTTGTCCTTTTGACTATTTAAATCAATTACTTAGATATTATAATTAATCATGATTAAGAGTTAAGTTCATTGAATTAATTATTTATACAAAATAATTAATTATAAAATATATTGTGCGGAAAAATTAACGTCCAAAAGTAAAGAAACCTGGAATAAAGACCTGGGGGGGTAACAAAAAAAACACTATCAAGAATTAACAAACAAATAAATCTCTATTTATTAAGATCTTGAATCGCCAATGTCCACAATACAGTATTATTTTCAAACGCTCCTAAATCCGTGATAAGAAATTATTATAAACATGAAATTTAAATAATTCAGGGTTAATAACCCACGAATGGAATAATAGAGTTCGCCTGGCGGCCAACAAACTAAACTGCCACAGGAAATTCAGGTAGTTTAAATTCGCGGGATTTTAAATACGCCCGGATATATTAGAGAAAATATGTTTTTATATTCTATTAAAAAAATCTAAGAAAAAGGAAAGTTTTATGGCATATAAATGCAAAACTGAGATGCATAGCTTATCACTCTCTAAATCAGATGTTAAATATTTATAATGAGTTCGTAATTCTTGATAATGGTATTGATTTGTATTCAGAAAGTATAAGCAAATTTAGATTTCTAATTATTAATATTTTGATTGTAAAGTAGCACTTACTACATTCTCTTACTAGTAATAATAGTAAGAGGAAGTATTGTAATCGTTTCAAATTTTCGATATCGATTTTTCACCAGAAATGCCCGTTTTGTAGTCCCCTGAGTCCAAAAAAGTGGTTTTTAAAAAAGGTCTATATATATACATATGTGTGAATAGCATAGCTCAAAAAACGAAAAATCGTAGAAAGTATAAACTTGATATTCCTTTAACGTATCATCATAGGTTCCGATAGTACATTATCTGTCAAAATTCTTCAATCGGAAGTATCACTTTACTGAATGGTTTTTTCTTTTACTTTTTCGCGATTTTCTCAAAAATGGATCCAACGATTTTCTTGAAACTTGTTATATGAACTACGTATACAAAGATCTACAAGTTTTATTTAAAACATCCCCCCCCCCCAGAAAAATTCATTTAAGGGTACTTTTGGGGGAGAGGTGGTGGTTAGGTTGTTCACTTAAGTGCTGTTTCAGTTTATTACACAAATTCTATCATCTAAATAATATTAAGTAAAATTAAATATGTTGTTGAAATTCCGAGTTTGGAAAAAAATCAGATGACCGCAAGTGCGTTTTTATTGAGAAGTATTTTTCAGATGGCTCCAACTATTTTCTTTAAACTAGGAATCTGAACTGCACATATCAAGAAAGAGCTACAACTTTAATTTGAAACATTTCTCCTGCTAAAATCATTTAAGGGGGCTTTTGAGAGAGGGGTGGAGTTATGTTTTTTCTCTAAAGTGCTATCATAGTTGAATATACAATTCTACCCCGCAAAACAAAATTAATTAGACCTTAAAAGATTGCAAATATTCTGGGTTTCAAGAAAATCAGTAAACCAAAGTGCATTTTCACTGAACACTTTCATTTACAATTTTACAAACTGCAGTAAGAGAAAGTTGAGTGAGTGTTTCACATCACTTTTTTTTATTATGTTTATATAACAATAATATTGCAACTAAACCGTAATTGACGTATTTCAAGCTTTGGGATTGCTTTATTTAATTAGATGTATAGGCTGTTCTAGGTGTTCAGCCTCATTTGGAGTCTCAGGAATGTATGTCATTTTGTTTACTGTATATGTAAACAAATAAATAAAAGAGATAAACTACTATTAATGTACATTTCGAAAAAAATGGTAAAATATTGAGGAAAACCCGTCAGAAACATCGCACTTCCAGATTGCAAATTTCAACTAAAAGCTTCTTGATAATGTCCAAGTGGAATATCAAGAAGAAATGTAGCAATTTTTTCTTATTGACTTGACTTAATTTCCATCAAAATAGGATATGACCTCCCAGTAAAAAATAATCTCTACACGCACCACTACTCACAATTTAAAAAAAGAAAAAAAGAAGTAAACTCCAGAAGAAATTCTTTGTCTCCAAAAATATAATCTCCAAGTCAAAATAATCTTCAGGGACAATGCATCCTCAAAAAAATAATCCGTGGGACTACCACATCTAATGCAAACATTTCTTAGAAACAAATAATCTCATGGGATAACTTTTACTCCAAAAAAATTATCTTCAGGTTTACCATTCCCAAGAAAAGTAATCCCAATTCAAAGAAAAGTTGTGTATAAAAACATCCCTCCACCCTCAAATAATAATCTCCAATCTAATGGTTGGAATAAAAAAAATATTTTCGGGAACCTTCTCCTAAAAAATAACCTTCCAGAATTCATCCTTCTCCAAGAAAAATAACTGTTACAACGGGCAAACCCAGTAATCGCCAATCTCCTGAGCAACCTTTGCCACCAAAAATAATCACAAGTGGCAACCGTTCCAAAAAAAAAAAAAATAAATAAATCTTTCTGGTAACTCGTTTTTCATCCATAAAACAAAAAATATCTGGAGTAATCCATTTTCCTCAGAGAAAAACTCAGTGAATGTATGCTATGACTTTTGCATTATGCAAAATCAATGATCACACAGTGTTATCAAAACATCCTGAAATAGGCAATACCTGAAACTAGCTGATTATTACAAAGCGAAGCAGGGCTAAAAAAAAAACCTTTGAATCCATGGTTCATTTGATTTGATATCAATCATTAATTAATGTGAAAAGTAGTAGATAAAATTTAATTAGGCAGACATTTAATTTTAATAAAATTCCATTTTTGGATTCTTTTATATTTGAAAATTAATACACCACGCGTAAAACTGACGTCTCTAAATAATGAACATTAATTTTTATGGTAAATGATTACATAAAAAATAAAAGTGTTTAATAATAAAGAAAATAAATTTAATCGTTATAGTGTGAGCCTCATTAAAAACAGTAGCAGAAAGAAAGATATATATATATATATATATATATAGTTCAAGCTTATATTATTGTCATAAAGTTACAACAGTTGAATCCTAGACACACTTGTGCTTGCGGTAGAGAAAGAGGCCTTGAGGCCTGTTACAGTCTTTAAACGTTACAATAAAGTACATAACCGTTTACACTAACTCCTTCCTAAAACCTTACACAGCAGCGCACCCTGGATATAGTGGTAAGTACCAACCAGTAGGAATAGTATTCTACTATAAGTTCCCACCAATAGTAGTCCTAAGAATCACATACCAAAGTACCATTTCTATATAATATTGCCTTTCACTGTTCTACTCACCCTTCTCCCCATTATATTATCATAACAGCAATTGTTCCTTTTCCTACTCTCTCACAATCTTGGTATTTCTCTTAATAATAAATTCCAGCTTAAAATCGCTGTTTTATATATTTATATTTTTACATAATTTAATAAAAAGAAAAAATCATTTAGAATTTAATGTGTTGCCAAAATTCCTATCCTATCTGTGGTGCAACTGTCCATAATGACCAAGGCTTGCCAAACGGCGATATACTAGGAGACATGTGGTAAACACACCGCAATTCCCTTGCCGTTTAACTAGTTCTGACCTCCTCTACCTAGGTGATGAGATGAGCAAGAAATGGGGATTCGAGAGGGATTATGAGATTAGTATTGGTAGTCTAGGGGATAATACCCTTACGAGGCTAACGGAGGCGGGTAACGGCATTATTCGCTGCTATTCAGATGGCTCTAGGCAGGAGAGAACTGGCCTGTCAGGAACGGGAGCATGGTTGCAGGAGTTGGACAGGGGGAGTTCGGTGGCCTTGGGTGGTTTAGCCACCGTCTTTCAGTCCGATGTTGTGGGTATTATGGAATGCTGCTGCCTTGCTGGGGGGTGGCAGGGAGAGATTAAAGAAGTGCGGATATTCTCTGACAGTCAGGCCGCACTGAGGGCTTTGAGCAAGCCGTGTTAGAGTTCGAAATTGGTGAGAGAATGTAGGAGAAGGCTTAACGCCTTAGCTCGGAGGAGTAAGGTGCGACTCTATTCGGTACGCAGACATGCGGAATAGAGGGCAATGAGAGGGCGGATCGGCTGGCTAGGGAGGGATCTTCTTTGTAGTCCCAAGCCAGCCCGTGCCATCACTAAGAGGTTCTGTGATAAACAGATTAGACTTAGGGAGACAAGAGTCTTGGAGAAACGGTGGGAGGACACGCAGGGGTGCCTCCAGGCCAAAAGATTTATAAAAGGAATCAAGCAGATGGTTTCGGATTACCTTCTGTCCCTTAGCAGGACAAGACTGAGGATCTTGGTGGGCTGCGACTGGACACATTTGGGTATTTAGTCACTTGCATAATATAGGGTGGGCGTCTAGTCCCTTGTCAGAACTGTGATGATAGAGTCAGGGAAACGGTGTACAACTACTTGTGTCAGTGTCCCCGTTTCGCTGGTACTAGGTTTCGTGTATTCGGGAGGGCACCACTCTCGCGGGATTGCCTGGGTGAGTTGGAGTTGAAGGATATATTGGGATATTGCAGATTGACCGGGATAGATTAATATGGCGATGAGAAATGGGGGAAACGGGGTGATAAAAGCCATACAGGCTTAGGTGCCAAGCCATTAAGCACCCGGATTCAATAATAATAGGTGCGCTACGAACCATAGCTTCCCACTTGTAGTCACGATGCAGGGTCAACATAGGGCTCTCACGGGAATCGAACGCTGAATTCTCGCACCAAAGGCGAATGCGCTAGCCTTTCGCCTGAAGATGACCGAATTTCTAGCTTAAAGAAAATCGATTGGTAAATTGAAAGTGCGACTTGTTATCCTAACTACACATACAACAGAACTAACCTTTTAGTTTACAACATATTTCCGGCAAAGTCATTTAGGGTGGTTTTAGGGGAGGAGGTGAGGGTTGTGTTTTCCTCAGAAAAGTATTTTTATTAAATTCAGTCCCCCCCCCCCCCCGTGATTGAAGCCAAATAAAGTTTTAGAAGAATTATAAATTGAAGAAAATTTTCCAACAATATCTGTGTAGTAAATTACTCTTAGAGGCAGTCGTGTGAGTGTTTCACACCAGATTTTTTTTTTCTTCCTTTGAAGGGTTTAGATTTGTAATTCAATTAACATTTAAAGTCTTCCAATATATAAAGTCCTTGTTAATCTACTTACTATATACAAGATAAAGAACATTTTTTATCAGTCCGAAAGATATTCTCTAGAATTTGGTCAGTGTGCAGTAAAAAGCTTTAAGTCAAAACAAAATATCTCCGAAAGTTACTATCTGCTTTACATTATCCAAAATTTCCCAAATATTAAGCTTGTTGTTGAAGTCAAGCGGGCTGTTCCTATCAAGATGTCTTTCTCTCTTTCTATTCCCACCATCTCTAAAAATGAGCATCCCGCCATCATCACCTTCTCCCTAATCCACCACGCCAAAATTGCTTCAACCCAACTCTATTGTACCTTCATTCGAAGATCCATTCCTGATTGACCAATTCCTTGGGCTCATTATTTTAACGTGGCCAATTTTATCGTCAATTGTCTCTCTCACTGTGTATGTCCAACAACTTTCAGCTATTCAAATTTCTTTTCCGATCGTTTCACTTTTTATTCTATGTCCACTATTTTAGAGATTTATACACAACAGAAATCCATTTCCAGTGTTATTTTTAATTCTCCTCTTTTTAATGCTTGCAAAACGGTTCACATTTCCTGAAGCATGAAAGTGGATATCTCAAATTTTATATCCCCTAAGAGAGAGAATTAAAACGTATAGGATAGGGTTTGGTCCCTCTCCTAAGACGAATAATAATAATAATCCTTAATTTTACAATACAATCATTATTATGTCTTCAAGTTTATTGCCACATGTTCCTGGATTTCATTTTTCAGGAAATTAGCTTATAGCTCTCTTCTTTAAAAATGAGGAAAATCGGGCCAAGACACTGGTAATCAATAAATTTGTCTGTAGGGGTGGTGGATAGGTTCCAGTTATTTGTTAATTATACTTAATTAAATTATTTATTGAATTCTTGTAAGGATAAAGAAAATTTTACTTGGAATTTTATTAGGTTCAAGTTTTAAAAATGAAAAATCTCTTTGTAATAGAATGAACTAATTATTAAAAAAATAAAAAAAGTAAATGATAAGGATGCTTTATGTAAAGAGTTAAATGAAAAATATTATATCTTATATTCTCTTTAATTAATTGTATAATAAACTGTGTTCTAAAACTAATTAATTATCTTTAAAAGATCATAGAAAGAAATAATTATTGTTCTGAAAAAATGGAAAAAAAAAAATTAAACTTACATAAATTCTTGGACATGCACCTCACATACAATAGAGCCCCACATTTTTCGCTTTATTTGTTGATGTGAACTAAGTATTACGACTTTAAATTATCTAAATTAACAGCAATATAAAGAACGAAGTAACCAATGAAAATAAAGGATGGGGATGGTTTAATACTCTGGGAAATCCCTCTCTTGTTTGCTAAGAGGGAAAAAGTGGTCACTGCTCTTTAGTGAAGCTACAGCTCTCCGCCTAGGATAGGTAGTGGGGGTTAAGTAGCTTCCAAATTTGACGTATCTAGCTTTATGGTTATAACATCATAATGGAATAAAAGTTTGACTACGTAATCCCCAAACTGAAAAAGTTATTAGGCATCATCTGTTCTGTTGCTCTTTATATATTAAGTACATAAAGCATTGAAAAGTTGCACAAAAGGTGAACTATTATTAAGCCAAAAATATGTTTTAGAATCATGCCAAAACCTATCATCAATATATTGGAAAACTTAGCCTGTGTATTACATTCAATGTAGCAAATATGCTTAAAATAAGTTTTATTGAAAAATTTTGGAAAATTTAGCATAATTATATTTCAGCATATTACGTATAAAAAAGCTATATTCTTGCTGAATGGGAAGATAATAAAATTAAATCATTAATTTATCAAGCTAATGCATGAAATTGCACAAAAATATTAGCAAAGTATCCAAGGAAAATGTCAAGGACATACAAAATCACTAGTGAATTTACAAAAACAAAATATAACATATAAATATTTTATGTTTTTCTCGTCAAAGTAATAAAACATGTTGGAGGTATAAGTTGTTAAAATTTGTTTTTTCTTTCGCGACCTTAATATTTGATTAAATGGCGCCCGTTATTCTACTCCCCCTCCCCATCTAAACGGATAACAACATCAATAACTCTTGGGGAAGACTAACTTTAAAGTAACTTTGTCTATTTATTATAACAAAACTATATAGTAGTTTTATAATAGTTAAAGATGGTGGAAAATTTATTTGAAATATACAACCTTTTTTACATTTACAACAACAAAGTTGTTTACTTTAAAAATAATTAGGTTAAATTTTCTTTAAAACTGAAAGAAAATACAGAATTTAAAGTAATATCGTGTTCCTTAACTCTCTGTTTAAACGTCAGAAAGGTATCTATCTACTTTCTATGGTACATGGTACATCGTCTGGAACGGATCCGAAAGATGATCAATATTTTAAGCGAGTAGACAACTGAGCACCAAAGCTACGGCAAAGCTCCCAATGTAATTTATACTATATAACTTTACCTTAAACTTTTGGTAATTCGAGCGAGTTGCATGACTATATCTGCCTTTCTAGCTATCTTTCTAGTATGTTTTTTCCTTTTATTTGGATTGTTTGATTTCTTCTGGATCATCATCCATCAGAGTTTGATGTATCAATAAGTTTATGCAATAGCTTTCAATTACGCTTTTCAAAGTTTCTACCTGATATTTATACCGACTAATTGGATTATGAAGTAAGCAATATTATGTATATATCTATTTTTCTATAAATAATGAAAAAAGAAAAAGTGAAAATGAAAATTCTGAAATGAAAAATGAGGTATTTTATATAAAATAAAAATACAATGTAGCAAACATGATAAATAATAAATATTAAAAGAATTTATTTTTAATTTAAGGCGCGTCAGCATCTATGGTTATTCACGCCCGAAGCCTTCTCAGTGCACTGCCGGCCTCCGGACAGTGAGCTGTAGAGGCTCATAGGAAGAAACTTGTTTTTTAAAATAGTGTTTGAAAAACAGATGGTACAACCTGTTGGTGTCAATATCATAGATGGTGTCAGTATCATAGTTTTTAATTTATTCCAGAGGAGGGATAGGAATTTAACTTCGTTAATGTAATAATGTACACCTCGTGGTCAGGTGCAGGAACTCTAGCAGATATTTTCCAGGAATTCGAGAAAGCAGCCAAGTGTAGGCTAACAAGACCGTAAACAAGGAAATCCAAAGAGTTGTAACGGATTTTCCAGCCCGGAAATCTTTCCTTTAATGTGAAAAATTCTTTTAAATATCTGGGACTTTGATCGCACATAATAATAACATAAGGCCAGACATCAAGGTGTTTTGTCATAACTTATGAAACACATTGAACATATTGTAACTTAATGAAAGTGAGATCTGGGTTCTGACAAATGACAGCAAAGTCAGACGTAATAGATACATTTACACGGAGAGGTTTTTCGACACTTTTGGAGAGTAAGCGCCAAACGTGCATGCCTAAACTGCCTGTGAAAATGTTCGATTTTCAAACATGCTCCACCCAAGCATGTCGATGGAAATTCCACACACCTCTCAAAATCCTTTAAACTGTGCACGGTATTGGACTTCACGCTCCATACCTACAGTCTGATGTGCATGCTAGCGCGTTCACATTTTATGCATCACACTGCAAGCGCGCGTTCCGGCGTGACACTCCGGAGCGGCATGTTAAAACCGGGGCGTACGTTTAAACGGGGCTAATGCGGAGTACGAGAAATACTACAGAGCTGAATGGAAGCAGATAAATAAGAAGGAACCAAGAGCTTTGGGACTTTTACGATGACATTAACTTCATGAGCATAATTAAGAAGAATCTATTCCGATGGCTGGGTCACTGGGGAAAGAAAAGCCAAGCCGGCTTTTCATGTCTGGGAAACCTTAAGGAAGAAGCAGAAAATCTGGATGACATAGAAAAAGGTGGCCGGACAATGTGGAGCAAGACGATGACAGTGAAGAGATGGATAATTGAAAGCATTGGACCGTTGTAAAATGTAGCGATTGGAGGGAAATCCTGGTCCCCACGGATGACTGTAATGGCAATCAGAAAGAAAAGGGAAGAAATTAAATTATATTAACAAATACCGTGACAAAAATATTAAGTTGAATTCAAACTCTCTCTATTCGATCTAGATGAACTATTATAACACTGACAATAAATAAAAACCACATAATCAACAAAAATTATAAATTTATGATTTTTTAAAAATAGGCAAAAACAAAAAATACAATAATAACTAATTACGAAAAAGAAGATATTAATTATACAAGCAATTAGGAGTTTATCGGCTTTTTATAAAACTATTGAAAAGATTTTAATATCATTTAATTTAAATTCAAGAGAAAAATTTTGCTTTAACCATATGCAATTTTATATTTATATATACATACTATATATATGAGATTTAAATAGTGGTAACGAGAAAGATAGTAATAGACCAATGTCAGTGCAGTTGTCCATTAAAGGGGTTAACTAGTTCAGGTCATTATGTGGTTATAAAAGTTGGGAGACCAAACTAACACCAAGAAGTACTTTGAAGGGGGGGAAGGAGGACTTATTCATGGACAATGTAAGCACTTAGTCACACACTATATAATGGCACATACAATATTTGCAATATACTAAACTTTAGCTAGTAAAAGCAAATTGTAATAAAATGTTCCAACTATTCAAATCAAAAGTTTTAACTGTATAACTATTTTGTTAAGTCCAATTTATTACAAATTTAAACTTTCTTATATAAATTATTGTGAAAGTTTCACACGTCTTTAATTTGTGGCAATTTTTTTTTTAAATTATAATTGAAAAATTTTCTTTTATATCACACTTTATACCATATATTTACTCGACATTAATCATGCAACTACATCGTAGATTATCTATACATCGCTGTTGTCCTAAAAAAACAGCCAGCCTAGAAATAAGCCTAATATTATAAATAGATCGTACAGTAACTTCTGAAAAATCAATCCTTCCAAAAATGTGATGTGAATAGCAAACGTGATTTCTCTGTTCGTAAATAAAACGACTTCACAACTGGAGTTCTTCAAGGAGAACCATTAGCTCCAGTATTGACATTTTTAACTCCCGTTGTGCCTGTCCTGTCAATGTTCATGGATCTTTTAATGTATTAATGCTTTGCAAGGCGGATGATATAGCCATTTTTGCCACCTCAATAATTGATCTTCAGGAAAAATTAGATATTTTAAAAGAATATTGCAATTTAAATTCTCTGCAAGTAACCAATAAAACCAATGTAATGTTTTTTTTCCTAATAACTTTAAACGTAAGAGATTATGGCCAATTACTTATTCAGGGGAATAAGTCCGTCCCATCATTTCCTCCATCAACAGTCCCTCCTCAAAGCTCAGCAAGTTCATTCTCCCAGCGCTTCAATCCTACAGTTCTAAAAATCCCTACGATGTTAAAAACTCTTTTCACTTCATCGAGAAAATCAAATTCACTAGAATTCCGCCCCATTACACCATGATCTCGCTCGATGTTTCCTCCCTATTTACCAACATCCCACTAGACAAAGCCATCACATTAGTTTCTAACAACTGGGCATTAATAGAACCGCACACCACTATTCCTTTTGATCTCTTCATCGAAACACTAAATCTTTGCTGCAAATCAGGATACTTTGTTTTCCAGAACCGCTTTTATCTTCAAAAAGATGGTTTGGCCATGGGCAATTGCCTAGCTCCTGCCCTGGCCAATATCATCATGAACGACCTTCTGGACACTGTCCTCCGTATCCTTGACACCTCAGTTTCACATATATTTAAATATGTGGACGAATTTTCCTCATCGTCAACCCCAACGACATTTCCCTAATCTTACACCATTTTAACACTTACCACAGCAGGCTCCATTTACAATCGAAAGAGAACAAAACAACAGTCTCCCCTTCCTCGACACGATCATAATCCGGAATCCAGACAACACTTTAACTTACTCAGGACGACTTCTTCACTACTTATCTGACCACCCTTTCCACCAAAAAGTCAACACTGCAAAAAACTTAGTGAACCGTGCCATTTCACTCTCCCATCCCACCTTCCACAATGAAAACATCAAAAAATTGAGAAAAATCCTGTCCTCCAATGGTTACCCTTCACACATCATAAACAATATAATCAAAAAAGCATTGACACCAACATTACACACACCACACACGAGTAATCCCATCAACATCACGAATGTACCTAACCACAGATCCCTTAGATACATCCACTCTCTCTCCCAAAAAATAAACAAATCCCTCAAAAAGCATATCCCCAATCTCATCACAGGCTTCACTACCACTAATAAACTTTCCAAACTATATACCAAACTAAAAGACCCTATCCCTAAACTCAACAAAACCCATACGGTATACAACATCAAATGCACTACACCACTTTGCAATGCCACGTATGTAGGAGAGAGCTCACAATACTTACACAAAAGACTAAAACAACACAAATATGACATCACCTCCAAAAAAAATAGACAGCACAGCACTTTCCAAACATGCATTATCCCTAAATCATTCCTTTGACCTGCAAAACCCATCCATTTTAACAACTCAACCTAATCACACAAAACGCCTCCTAGCAGAATCAGTACATATCCACCTACAACCCAATCCCATAAACCACAAAAAAGACAAAGAAGTCATCTCATCACTCTACAACAACATCCTCCACTCCATTAAGTAGACATATTTCCATCCACCCAGCCCTTAGCGCCTTCACCCTACATATTTTCCCCTGCTAATTGCCCTTTTCCTCCTATTTATCAAACTATTCCCATTAATCCGATCCATATTCCAATTAACTTAAAATCCTTATTTATTAAAAAATTTAATTAAAAATTACATATATATATATATATATAATAAAAATATACTTGTTTATTATATTTGTCCAGCTTCTTAGTCCTTTCACTCCAACAATACCTAACGGTACTTCACCCCCCCACCACTACTTTCACCGGTTTTCCTTTCTCAACCTTTCACTGGTAGTACACTCATAGACCACAGTCATAATTGAACATGTAGTAATTAACAGAGCATACAAAATTTCCCGATTCTAAGGTCTGTAATATTTCCATAATTTTTCTATACTAGTATCTGTATTTACCTTTGTAATTTGTTTTTTTTTTAGTTTTCCATTACCATTTTTGTTTTTTTTTATTATTGTTCTATTGCCATATTTTCTGTTTTTGCTTTTGTTCTGTTAATGCTAGCTAGATTCTTATGTATATTTTTTCTTTATAGATAGCCCCTGAAGAAGACAAACAATGTTTGTCGAAACGTCGGGCCATTAATAAAAAACACTTTAAAAAAATTTTTTAGTGTTTTTCTCATGGTACCCCCCGGCCGATCAGCCAACTAAGAGATACATCAGATCATATTCAGGGGAACCTATTGAAATAGTTAATAATTTCATATGTTTGGGACTTCCATTTGCTTCGAACGGTAAATTTCATCAAGCACAGAAGCACTTCCTTTCTAGAGGTAAAATAGCAGTTAGCAAGCTGAAGAGTATATTGATTAACTCTAAGGCAAATAGGAATAAATCCCGTTTAAAACTTCAGAATGCTATAATTAACTCTACTGTTCTGTATTCTAGTGAGATTTGGGTTTCTACCTTCATGGACAGCGTTGAAATAATACAGTTGCAATTTTTGAAACAAATTTATAACCTCCCAAAAAACACACCAATTGTATTTGTTCGGCTAGAATGTGAGATTTATCCACTTAAGGTGAATATATTTAAAAGTATGGTCTGTTTACTAATTAAAGTACTCGAAATGCCCCCTAGTCGCTTGCCCTATATTTGCCTGAATATTCTCTTGGATTTGCATTCTAGTAACATTAATATTACTTGGATAAATATATTGAAGTCCCTGTTTTCAATTGGTTGTCTGGATATTTTGGCCTATCGTGACCTTCACCTACTCAAGAAGAACAAATCGAATATTATTGAAAAATTTCAGAACGATTGCCATTCGATAGACATTCATAATGTTTTAAACAGTAGATACAATTACTTATATAGACTTGTGAGTGCCTTGGGAAGCGAGGGGTCTTATTTAGATTGGAACTGTGCTATTACTAAAATAAGATTGATTATTCAGTTTCGATTATGTAATCTAAAGTGTTCAAGAATCTATGTCGAGGGTTCCTCTTTTGTCTTCGATGAAGGCAATCGCTGTTTGATCTGCAAGGTACCGGATTCTGTTTTACATTACCTCTTCTACTGTCACGCATTGCAACCATTTAGAGAACAATATCTTAATCCATCATCTTGCTGACTCGGATACTAAATCCAACTGTTTCGAGAAGCTGTTCACGGTTGGGTCCGTTTCACAGATAAATGCAATTTACAAATACGCTATTAATGCCCTAAGAATTAGGAGTTTTATCCTTTCTGATTACTAATTCATTTATTATTTTGTTAATAACATCTGGTTCAGTTTATGACAGTAGTGAAATGAAACCATTTTTATTACGTATTATGTACTATAAATATCATATCATTTTTGTATATTGTAAAACAAACTCTTTCTAAACGAATATTATTCCTGTATGCAATAAATAAATAAAATAAATTAAAACACTTTATATTGACGAATTCTTCGTTAAACATGGATTTTTTCCACAATTTAATTGACTTCAATTAATTATATAGTGTAGTTGGGAGAATCCCATCTACAGACGACAATAATTGAGGAAAATGTGATCTTCCAGTTCCTCTCTAGGACGACACCTCCAGGAAAACATTTTTTACTTGGAATAGATTTTGTCAAACTCTGAATTATGGGCAAGATATTGCCAATTCGTATTACTTCCTCTAATGCCTAGTAATCGTGCAAGATTTATCGAACTACGAGTTTTCACCGGAAAAACGTACATGTTTTGAGGTCTCCTGAATTGTTTGTTAACGAATGGTCTTTCTCTCTCTGTCTTTGTGTGTGTGTGTGTGTGTGTGTGTGTGTGTGTAATTTAAGATAATATCTCAAAACCGAAAAGTGGTAGGAAGCTCAAACTTGGTATACCATTTAGGTACTTACTACCATTGCATCAGGCAGGAAGATTTCAGGTATAATGGGGTTGTTGAGGAGAGAAAGTAGGTTTGATTAAATGAACGAGATATGCTGACGCTAATATAATGTAGCTAAGTTTACCCTAACTACACTGGACTTTATAATGAAAATGATAGAATGAATGGTGTGAGTAAAGATATGACACGATGCGACGACTGGTGTACAAGTAGTATGATTATATATGATAGATCCATTTAGATAGATTCCCACTGGCTTATATACACAGGTTCTCCCACTCTAGCCTGCCTAAGTGAGAGAGTAGTCTCTGTCAACCAGAGAGGGCCTCCCTTCTCTCTGCTGTGGTTGCATTCTCTTTGCTGTGGATGGGTGCTATTACATCGGGCAAAATCTATTAACCACAAATGCGGCATTACTGAATGTTTTTTTTTTTTTTTAGTTTTTTCGTGATTTTTATCGAAAACGGCTCCAAAGATTTTCTTTAAACTCCTAGTTTACTCCTAATAAGAGGAAGTATTATATTTCGTATTCAGGTGACCTCAAAACATGTATTTCCGGTGAAATTCATTTTGAAAATTTCACAGATTACAATACTTCTTTTTTTTTTTCTTTTTTTTTCCAAATTGCCAGACTATAGTTATGTTAACGTTTAGTGCTGTGTACATCATAAAACTGATATTCTTCAATAATATGTAAAGCAAGATTGTCTGACAAAACTTTTATTTCTAATTTACAAAAAAAAATAATTTTTTTTCGTTTAATTTCAAAGTAGCTATTTATTCACATTTATTGTTCTTGAATACAAAATTTTCGTAATAATATATCTAAAGGATTTTAATTATCTAAAATAAAGTCGGTAATAGATATTTGAATACTAGACTAATTCCTTTTGTGTTTGTTTGTGTTTAAGTTCAGTGAATAGCACATGTAGCCTGTATACGTAGTATACAATTAGCCATGGCTCTCATATCAGTATTCAAAGTACAACCTTAACCTATTACAATCGAATTACCTTTCTCATACCACTTCCTGTCTGAAATGAGAAAGCAATGACTGCTACAGATGTGAATGTGTTAAATGAATTGAGAAAAGCTATCTTAAAAGAGCATTAAACACAAAAGAAAACAGTAGAGATTAAAGATATATATATAATGGATGCAAACAAAGTTAATAGGAAAATTTTAATATTCTAATACGTTGAAAAGAAACAAATAGTATTTTTTTGTTAATCAATATAATTTAGAAACCTGTCGCTATGTATTATTGTCAACTTCAAGCTTATCTGGAGTCCCTGAACACTTTTCCGTTTGCATTATATAGGCGAGTAAATGAAAGAGTCACCGAGTATGTCCCCAACACTTTCCGAGCAAAAAAGTGTAATTTATAAAAATATATTACTTTCTATTATTACTCAAGTAAAAAGGAAGTATTGTGATCGTGTCAAATTTTCGATATCAAGTTTGAACGGATAACCGTTTTGAGGTCCCCTGAGTTCAAAAAAGTGGTTTTTAGCACATAGACTGTGTGTGTCTGTATGTATGTGAACAGCATAACTCGAAAACGAAAAATCGTAGAAAGTTCAAACTTGATAATCCGTTTAGGTAATTACCATGGAATCCTACAGTTGGTCAGCGGTCAAAATTCCTTAACCGGAAGTACCACATTACTTAATATTTTTTTACTTTCTTGCAATTTTCTCAAAAATGGCTCCAACGATTACCTTCAAACTTCGTATATCAACTGCACATACAAAGATCTAACAACTTTTATGTAAACATTTCTTTAGAAAAATTCATTTAAGGGCACTTTTGGGGGAGGGGGGTGGTTGGGTTGTCCTCTAAAGTGCTATTTCAGTTTACTATACATTCTTGTCTTCTAAATAATATTAAATATGTGGAAAAACTAAATAATTGGAATTAAATATGTTGTTGAAATTCCGAGTTTGAAAAAGATTGGACGAATGGAAGGCGTTTTTACTGAAATTATATTTTTCAGTTATATTCTCCAGAAAACGGCTCCAACGATTTTCTTTAAATTAGGAATGTGAACTACACATATAAATTTGTAAACTACAAATTTATTTGAAACATTTCTCCTGATGAAGTCATTTAAGTGGGTTTTTGGAGGAGGGATGGGGTTATGTTTTTCTCTAAAATGCTATCATAGTTGATTATATACATTTCTACCATCCAAACAAAATTAATTAGAAATAAATAGACGGCCAAAATTCCGAGTTTCAAGAAAATTACTAAACCGGAAATGCGCTTTTATGAACATTTTTTTCAGTTTTCGACGAACTCCAACGAATTTTATCAAATTTGGTATCCAAATTATAAAATTTGTCAATTACACTTTTGAAAACTGGAGTAAGAGAAAGTTGTGTGAGTGTTTCACGCCAGATTTATTTTACTATCGCTTACTGCTATATGAGAAAGGTTGAGATTGTGTCAAAAATTTCGAAACGGAGTGAATACATTATGTAATAATGGATTTCTAAAACAAACAAAAAATCATATCGCAATTCGGCCAGCTGCTACGTCATCCGCCACGTCACATGTGAGATGTAACGCATAGCTCTCTCTCTCAAGGGATATTAAGATCCGCCTACCTCTACCCCTCGGAGATCTCGAAGGAGAAGTAGGGGGGAAGGAGTTCTTCAGCACGTTGTTAAAATAACCTCTAAATTCATTCAAATGTCGTTTAATTCATTAAATGTTTAAATTAGTAATTAACGTGAGGAAAAGGCCAAGAAAGAAACATTCAATTGCCAACATTTCGACAGAGTTTCCTGCCTTTATCAACGTTTTAATAATATAGATAGTCTTGAAAGATGAGAAAAAACAAATTTTTATAGGGCTCTTTGAGACTTACATTTTTAACAGCAGAGAAACAGAAAAAATAGAAAAATAAAAGTTACTAGTTGCTTGGGTTAAATCATCTACAGAAATAATGTTTGGCTGGCCTCCATAGTTCGATCTGTAAGTCCAGATATGTTACAGATGTGTGTTCATATATCAGAACTTTCTTGTCTAATGTCAATTTTGATCGTCTGTCAAATAGTTGTGCTAGTAAGTGATAAGGTTGTTTTTTCATTGTTTTGTCTTTTGAGTCTTTTATTGGGAAGCGTAGAGTGATGTAAATATATAGATGGGCAGATAGTTCTTCTAATAGTGAAAATTATATTTTGGCATTCAAATGTAAATAATTAAATTTGAAATATAATTATACTTTTCATTAAAATAAAAATTAAAAAAAAAAAAATCTGGTGTGAAACACTCACACAACTTTCCCTTACTCCAGTTCTCAAAATGATAATTGACAAATTTTATAGTTTCTGTATCACATTTAATGAAATTCATTGGAGTTCGTCGAAAACTGAAAAAACTTTTCAGTAAAAGCGCACTTCCGGTTTACTAATTTTCTTGAAACTCGGAATTTCAGCCATCTATTTATTTCTAACTAATTATGGTTTGGATGATAGAATTGTATAATCAACTAGATAGCACTTTGATGAAAAACAACCCCACCCCCTCCCCTAAAAGTGCCCTTAAAAGAGTTTTCCCAGAGAAATGTTTTAGATAAAAGTTGTAGATCTTTGCAATGTTTCAAAAGATGTCCGAAGTTTCAAAAAAATCGTCGGAGCCATTTTTGAGAATATTGCGAAAAAGTGAATAAATCATTTAGTAAAGTGGTAAAGTAAACGCACTTCCGGTTATCCGATTTTTTTCAAACTCGGAATTTCAACAACATATTTAATTCTAATTAACATTATTTAGATGACAGAATTGTCTAATAAACTGAAATAGCACTTTAGATGGAAACCTAACCCCACCCCTCCCCCAAAAGTGCCCTTCAGTGCATTTTCCCGGAGAAATGTTTCAAATAAAAGTTGTAGCTCTTTGTATGTGTGGTTGATGTTTAAAGTTTAAAGAAAATCGTCGGAGCCATTTTTGAGAAAATCGCAAAAAAGTAAAAAATCTAACTAGTAAAGTGGTACTTCCGGTTGAGGAATTTTGACAGATAACGTAGTGTCAGATCCCACGGTGATACCTAAACGGAATATCAAGTTTCAACTTTCTACGGTTTTTCGTTTTTGAGCCTTCTGTCACTACATACATACATACATACATACATACACACACACCCACACACAGACCATTTGCTAAACATCACTTTTTTGGACTCAGAGGACCTCAAAACGGATATTTCCGTTGAAAACTCGATATCGAAAATTTGACACGATTACAATACTTCCTGTTACTAGGAGTAAGAGGAAGTAAAAAATAATCACAGTCTTTACCCTCTTGACACTCACTGTTCACCACTTCAATAAAGAGTGTCAATCTCTCGACACTCTTTATTAAATTTATAAAAAAAAAATATATATATCAAACAATAAATTTTATCTCTTTAAAGTTTCAAGTATATCCTTCACACTAAAGTGGGCACTTTATGATCCTATTGTCACATCATCTATTTGTAGTCAATGGTCTGTGAAACAACTCTCAACCCACAATCATACCTCTTATCACTCTCTCTCTCTCTCTCTATATATATATATACACTTATTGGAGATAGTAGAGAATTTTCTAACTTTAATAGTTAGAGTATTTTTTCCCCTATTTTTCTTGTGGCAGAGAGAAATTTAGAGAAAAACTGTGTCTACTATAAAATGAAATTTAGTTCAATAAAATGTTATTTATCTCCTTAAAATTCAAATCTCTGAACAATGCATACCGTTTATCTTAATAATATCTATTCTGGACCACAAATGATTAATAAATTTTCTTCAAACGATTTCTAGGGTCCTGGAAAACGAAATTATAAAAGACCATATTCTCGGATGAAAATTTAACTCCCATTAATTTCATTAAAGTTTTTTTTTTTCTTGTAAGAGAAATCGTGCCAAATTTTCTATAGCGAGTTTTCACCGGAAATATCCGTGTGAGGTCCCTCTGAGTCCAAAAAAGTGGGTTTTAGCAAATGGTCTGTGAGTGTGTGTGTGTGTGTGTGTGTGTATGTGTGTATGTATGTATGTATGTATGTATGTATGTGAACAGCATATCTCAAAAATGAAAAATCCTAGAAAGTTCAAACTCGATATTCCGTTTAGGTATCACTATGGGATCTGACAGTAGGTTAGCGGATAAAATTGCTTAACCGGAAGTATCACTAAATGGTTTTTCCCCTTTTTTGTATTTTTTTCCAAAATGGCTCTAACGATTTTCTTCAAACTTAGTATACCAACTACTCATACAAAGATCTAAAATTTTTATTTGAAACATTTTTCCGGAATTGCATTTAAGGGTACTGGGGTGGGGGGGGGGTTGCCCTCTAAGGTGCTATTTCAGTTTATTACACAATTCTATCAGTTAAATAATATTAATTAGAATTAAATATGTTGTTGAAATTCCGAGTTTGAAGAAAATCAGAACTGGAAGTGCGTTTTTACTGAATAGTATTTTTCAGTTTTCTGGTATTTTTTTCACATTCTTGGAATTTTCTCAAAAATGGCTCCGACGATTTTCTTCAAACTTGGGCTTATCAACTACACAAAAACTATGATCTACAACTTTTATTTAAAACATTTCTCTGGAAAACTTAATTTAAGGGCACTTTTGGGGGAGGGGTGGGGTTAGGTTTTCCTTCAAAGTGCTGTCGTAGTTGATTATACAATTCTACCATCCAAACAAAATTAATTAGAAATAAATAGATGGCAAAAATTCCGAGTTTCAAGAAAATTAGTAAACCGGAAGTGTGCTTTTACTGAACATCTTTTTCAGTTTTCGACGAACTCCAATGAATTTTATCAAATTTGGTACACAAACGATAAAAATTTGTCAATTAGGTACAATTTTGAAAACCGCAGTTAGAGAAAGTTGTGTGAGATTTTTTTTTAATGATTCTTAATAAAAGCGAACCTAATTTTGTGGTAATTTCCACAATTTTAGAGGTAACCTTACTCACTCTTCAAATGATCACTGATTCCCTCTTACCCGACACTTCACCTTAATGTACTTCAAATTTGATTCCTTCGTTCTTCTTTCGTTAAAATCGTGAAAAAACAAACAAACAAAAATGATGTGAAACACTCTCACAACTTTCTCTTACTGCCGTTAATACAATTATATATAAAATGAAAAATTTTCTTTAAACAACTGCATCGAGCCAACCTCCATATCATATTTGAAATTTAACGTAGAACTATCTAAAAGTCATTTTTTTTCGCCTAAAATGTTAAAATAAAACTTGAAACGTTCATATCTATGCTGTTGTGATGTGATAGCGATAGCAAGAAAAAAAAAGAAGAGATAATTTTTAAATAAATCTAAAAATTACAACTAGTGGTTGAAAATTGGAAAAGGGTTCCAGCCAGCCGCAACCTGCAGGTCATGAACCGCGGCAAACCCTTTTTGTATTTCTTTCAAAAAGGGTCAATACACAGTCAAGAAATAATATCTTACTGGCCTACCTGGCCCACCATCTGTTAACAAAGCGCCGCCACCCCGGCGAAATCAGCCCTTGTTAACTACTGACCTCCCCTAGGGTCAGTATACCGCAAGAGATGTCTTAGTTACACGTACTTACACATCAGCGTCAATGTGTGAGTGATGCAAATATAACACATCGCTCCACTGGAGGAGGGATTCAGTTCGACTCAGGTATCAAAGGTCTACATCAGTTATAGATCACAAACACCAATCTCACATCGCGAGCGCGTCCCTAAGTAGGGTAGTTAGGGGGTTTCTGGGCCAGGGGCCCAGATGATATTACTAGCCTTGGGGTTTGCCGCGGTTCATGGCCTGCAGGTAGCGGCTGGCTGGACCCTTTTCCAATTTTCAAGCACTAGTTTTAAAAATTATCTCTTCTTTTTTTTTCTTGCTATCGCTTTCACATCACAAAACGGTGAGTGTCACAGCGATTCCAAAGCACATTTAAATCACATGTTTCAAATAAAAAGTAATATGACTATATATCCGCGGGTAGGATACAAAGTTTAAAACAGACCCCTCTTGGTGTCATTTTTCTTAGAAAAAAACTGGGAAAAAAACCAGAAAATTGAAATCAGTAAACAGTAAAGTACCACTTTTTGGTTGATGGAAATTTAATGAAATATTTGTGTCAGATTCGATTTAAGCCGGACATTGTATACGTATTCATATGAACTACAAAATAAGCACATTTCTGGTGATTGTAATCCATTGTTAAAAAAATAAAAAATAAAAAAATTGTACTTGTAAAATTAGATTGTTGAATTTATTGTAGATTATTATTTTTTTTTAAATCTCTTAATTAGGTATATTAAAATCAGAAAATATTCTAACTACATATCTAGTTTATTTGAACCAAGATGAAAAGGCCTAAAAAAAAAAAAAAGGAAAAACTTCATGACCCAGATTATTCAGGTCATACGGTAATTAACCTTGTATTAAAAAAAAAGAAAATACAATTTACTTCTATAAAGGCTGCTTTAGCATTCTACTTGACATCATCATACACACACAAAGCTTCACTGACTTTAAAAGAGCAAGCATTATTTGCAGGCTTTTCCATTTTCTTCTTTACAATATATATATTGTGTGTGTAAAATGGTAATAAAACAAAGGTAATTTTTACACATTCGTCGGTATAATAATTAAAATTAAAAAAAAAAGGAAAAGATAATTAAATTAAAAAAATAATTAACGTAAAATAAATTAAAAAAAAAAACACCATTATTATATTAAATTGTTTATAATGTTTATATCCATCAAATATATAAATATTTTTTAATTTCAATTTAATTAAATTAATTTCTTCCTATATAAAATTAAGTTCAAATGAATGAATATTATATATTTTTCTCGTTTAATAATTAAATTCAATTTTTTTTTTGTTTTGTTTAAATAATTAATCCCATAATAGTTATTTTACAATACATTAATATTAGAAATAATACTTTTCACTCTTTTTTTTCATTTTAAACAATTATTTAAACAATTTATAAATTCGAAGGGCAGGATTAGCTAAGTGGTTAGCGCTTTAGACTATCACGCGGAGGTCCCGGGTTCGAATCCAGTGCTACCTTAGATTTTTTTCTTCCTAGGAGCCTCTACAGCTCACTGTCCTGTGATGAACAGTGTTGTCTGTACCGACAGAACACTGTCCGGAGGCCGGCAGTGCACTGAGAAGGCTCCGGGCCTTAAATTACATTTTTCCATGTAAAATATTTAATTAAAGATTGTCAAAACCAGGGAAATATTTTCTAGTTACTGTTAACCAGTATTATATTACTTTCTCTAACTGCAGTTGCAGCAAATATGGCAATCATGTCAAACTTTCGATATCAAATTTTCACCACTAATACATGTCCAAAAAAGTGGTTTTTAGAAAATGGTCTGTCCGTGTGTATGTGTGAACATCATAGCTCAAAAATCGCACAAAGTTCAAAATTGACAATCCGTGTTGATTCGATCCATAGGATTCAAATAAAATTTGTCTTATCAAAATTCCTCAACCAGAAGTACTGGTTTACTGAAAGGGTTTTTTCTTTTTCAGTTTTTTTCCAATTTTCACTAAAACGGCTTCAAACGATTTTCATTAAACTTCGTAATTAACTACACAAATGAATCCCTATCATTTGGATTTGAAACATTTTACCGGGAAAATTGATGTTTTATGGAGGTGTGTTGGGGGAACAATAACGTTATTTAGCACCATGTTATTTCGTAAAGTGTCATGGAGTACGAAAGTGTTAGTAGTCGGGATAATAACATTACAATAATAGTTAAAGTAGTGTACTGCCGGTGATGGGTGTTAGTGATACTACAGAGGAGTGGGGAGGGCAAGAGATAGCTCAGTGGTTGTAGAGGAGAAGCAGTTGTTAGTCTAGGCCTAGAGGGCGCCCTTATCAATCAGACGACGAAATTGTGAATGAGAGGCTGCTAGTTTGAGATTCAACTCAAAATATAATGTAATGTAACCGACTTATGTAAACTAGACAGCGGAGCTGAAAAGAAGTGAATCGCCCACTAATATTTGGTCCAGCCAACCGAGTAGGCTCTCCGCTTCATGCAAATCGCCCTACGAAGAGAAAAGGTACTTTGCGTTGCCCGTTCCTCCTCAGTTAGTCCGTCTGTCTACAGTGCGTCATACTCTCTAAATAAACTATTAACTGACTGTCTTGGAAATAAAAATTAATATTAGCTATAAGTCTGTCAATGTAAACCTAGTCGTAAGTCCTGTATGTCCAAGGTCTTTAGTTACAAGTATATTTTGAGTTTCTATTAAAATAGGTGGGGCAGAAACACGTACTTTTGTTTCATAGCAGTGTTTTCTTTTAATTATTTGTTACTTAGTCAATTATACGTAGTAATGCAGCAGCCCTCATTAAATTTCTGTTGCTAGTAAGAAGGGAATATCGTTTAATAAAATTTGTTTGTGAATGGCATGCCATACCCCTCTGTTAACTGACCTAGTCTGGTATTATCCTTCCTCTCGTCATCTAATTACTGCCTTAATTTCCCTGCGTTAAGTAAATACTTAACATTACACTCAATACTATATATGCTTCTACCATTGGTTATAATATTGATATACATACTTTAGAAACGAGTGAGAAGGATTCCTAATTTCAAGATTATTAACCAGATATTAATATTAATATTAATTAGTTAACCAGAAATGCAACTCTACAGAATATGTTTTTGAGATTTTTTTTTTAAATTTTTGTAACAGCAACATAGCAAACAGCAAAGGGAGCAAGAGAATCTCAACCGCTCTCTCGGACTGGATTGGGAGAAGCTGGATAAATATAGCGACGGACAGTCCATAAAACACAATTAAAAAGTTAAACTCAGTTGAGAATTCAGTTCAATACATCCAGTCACTAGGTGTCATTACTCTGACCACTCTACCTTAAACATTTCTATATTGTAAAGTCCAGGCAGTCTGTGTCTACTTATTAATATATTAGTTAATCAATGTTAACCAAGTCTTCTTCTTAAGTCATCAACCACACAAATTCTCTCCACCCTACACATCCATTATAATTTTTTTATTTTTCTCGAAAACTACTATGATTTTCTTTAAACTTGATATACTAACTGCACAGATGTAAGCGTATCACTTTTATTTGAAACGTTTCCCCCCCCCTCCAAAACGAAATTGATTTTAATTAATTGTGCAGAATTTGGGGCGTTAGATTTCAAATATTATAATATGCAGTTGGTTCAAGTGTTTTTGGTGTGTTCTACTGGGCCACAATATAGGAAATCATCACTTCTCTACCAACCAACAGGTTAGTAGGGTAGGTAGGTACGTATACCCCCACCCATCACCTCTATATATTTATGTTAGGAGGATAAATGAGTAAACTTTGAGTTTAAAGAAAATTTGTCATTTCGTAATAATAATAATAATAAATTGTTCCAAGAGAAAGTCGAGCGAGAGAAAGTCGCGAGAATAAGAGAAAGACGTGCGAGTGTTTCATACCAGATTTTCATTTATATTATTATAAAGAGGAAACAGATAGTAATAAATGTAAACAAAGCGCCACTTATTGATAAAGGCGGAAAAAACGTTACATTACGTTTAACGTATTATAACAGACGCAGATCAGTTGAGAAAAATAAAAAATAAAGATAGTACAAATAAAGAAAAAGAACGTAGCAGGCGTTTTTCATTAAACAAGCACTCTAGTGAACAAAATACAACAGAAGAAGAGTTTTGTAGAAAGTCGCCGTGACTCTGACAGAGAGAGAGAGAGAGAGAGAGAGAGAGAGAGAGACTGAGTGAGGGATTAATAAAGGGGTGGTAGGAGGGAGAAAGAGAATTGCTGTTGTAAAGAGAAGAGATGAAGAGATGAGAAGAAAAGATGTTAGTGTTTGGATGCTAGGAGTTTTTGGTATGTTACCAGAGAGTGTGCCAAAATGTCGTATATATATATATATATAGTTCGCACAATGCGTTCAAACTTACAGAGCACGCACCATATTCTCTCACTCAATCACACAAACGCGCGCGCTTACATGCAATACATACATACGCACTACACTGCTCAGAGAAATATATCTCTATATACCCTATTTTCAACCAGCTACTTGTGTCCCAGACAGTCACACACACACACACACACACACACACACACACACACACTCTTACACAATCTCTTACTTTCGTCTTAACTCTTCAGTTATTTGTCCAAGGGCTAAATTGTGCTCTGAATACACACACACATAATATATAACTGAAAATATAAACATGCTGAAGTTCAAAATTCTCTTCTATTAATTATTATATTAAAATTTTGGTTAATTATTTATTAATTAATTATGTTTAAATTAACATTATTATTATTATATTTGTTAATTTAATTTAAAAAAAAAATATTTAATTAATAATGAATGTTTTAAATTATTGTTGCAAAATTTTATATAAAATGTCATTAAGGAATGTAGCACTTATTTACTTTCTCTTATTCGCCTAATTAAAAGGAAGTATTGCAATCGTACTAGAATTTAGACTCTTACTTGCGATAATCGTGCTTTAATTTTAACTGTTAAGATATCGGATGAACGAACAAGCGCTATAAATGTAACAGTTTCATTGGTCATGAAGCAAAGATTAGGAATACTAAGAATTTGGTGCAAATAATAAAAGGCTTCTGAAATAGTCTTCCTTTTTTTTTCAAATGGACAGTATTTCTTGAAAGAGGAGTCTTTAACCGAAAAAGAATAATTTATGAATAATACCAAAAAGAAAGTAAAAATATATTAACATGTACATTCATTACTATTCTCATTTTATACTATGATTTATGACGTAGCAACAAAATTAATTTAATTATTCACAGTAATAATAGTAAAAAAAAAAAAAACATGATGTCATTAAAACAATAAAATTAAAATAATAGTTCCATCACGGAACTTATTCAAAACGATGAATTGAAGTGGAAATATCTGATAGAAACCATCGATTTGTCATCTCGATACCGCTTCCAATAATTTATATATATGTATTACGCTTGTCGGATTCTGACAGTGATATATTGCTTAATATGTTAAAAAGTAATAATGGTTGGTAGGCTAGACTTTTGTACTTTAGTCTATCTCACTCACACCTCAATCGTTCTCTCATTCTATCTCTATCTACCTTTATATATATATATATTATCTAATTTGATCTTTATCTTTTCCTGACAATCCTTCTTCAAGCAATGTTGGTTTCAGGATAGACGTTGGAAGTCACAAGGTAATTCCTTTTTGAAAAATGATCATTTGAGGAATCAATAAACTGAAAAAATCCTCACATTCTGAGGATATAGCAAAGATTGTGAATTTTACTGAAACTTGTTTGACACAGTTCAAGTGTTAGACGACCATATTTTATTTTCAATATTTCTTATTTCATTTCTTAGTAAATGAATGCCCACAAGCTTTATGAATTAGCTGATTTGCCGCCACTTAAATCTGTTCAAAAAAGGGCTAAAGTGAAACAAAGATTGGAGGGCCGGATTTTAAACAAGTGCGAACCATAAAAGACTTATTATGCGTGTTTAGGCTAGGGTGGCAATAGTATTTACAATCTAATTAGATCTATGGTTGATCTTGTCTTAGATAATTTATCTCTACTATCTTCAAGTTGACCAACTTCTAAAAACTAGATTCGCAAACTCAATGGACTTCAGAATCTTTTAATAATGGCAAAGGTATTCATAGACAAATTGTATTAAAATGATCACTTCTGGTCATCCTTTTTTCACTATAATACGTACGTATAATATTTACAAATAATATATCAAGTGGTTATGACAGAGGATTAGATTAGATTCTATGGGAGGATTGGCTCTTCAACCTGCGCCACCGCAACCCCTGTGGGTCCGTTGTGGCACTCCCTAAGTTGGAGACCCCACTCCAGCCCTGTCCTTTACTTGAACTTTGGAGGTCTGAGGAGCTCCCAGGTGATCGATTAAGAGCACCTGCCATCAGAGCACCCTCTCGAGCCCTGTCTGCCTTAATAGACCCGAGAGGGGCCCCTGGCTGAGGCTTGCAGGCGTCAGCTTCTCCTCTCCAAAGACGCGATACCTCAGCCATACAAGCCACTGACATAGAACGTGCAGTGCTGTTTCCTCTTCTTCCTGACAAAACCTACACAGGCTATCCGTTGCCAGGCCCATGTGGTGCATGTGCTTATGAGTCTGCAATGGCCAGTGAGAACGCCAACTGCTATCCTTATGGCCACCCGGCCTAATTGGAGGAATTCTGCTAGCCTGGGCGAATAGCTATAAATGAACGTTTTCGCCTGACTTTGGCCGTATACGACAGAAACTTGTCGATGTTTCTAAAACTGATCAGAACTAATAAATAGTTCCCCTATAATACTCGGTTGTAGGGAAGGCAATGACTAGGTCATCTCAGGATGAGATGCAATGGAGAATAGACCAAGAATTTTCAAGGGGAATCAGTTAAGATTGAAGACAAGATCAAGGCAAGAGAACCAATTTCTTCTCTAAAATATTGATGAGAGTCTAGAATGAAGTGAGGGTTCAAGGAAGGTTATAAGATTAGCATTAGCAGCATAGGGGAGGACACCCTCAAAGGGCTATCGAAGAAAACTGGTGACATTATTTACTGTTACTCTGATGGCTCCAGACAGAAGGAAACTGGTCAGTCTGAAGCATGAGCTTGGCTGCAGGAGTTGAATAAAAAAAAACACCCCTACTCCTTCCTGTAAGTGCAATTACATACAAAATGACAAATTTTCTTAAAACACTGATTTTACTTATTTGTCCTAACATGTAGAAAAGTCATTTATATTGTTGTCCAGTAGAGCGCACCTAAAACACTTAAGCAATTGTACATAACATTTGAAATTTAACGCCATAAATTCCGCACAATTATCCAAAATTCTAACCCTGTGCAGTTAGCATTCTAAGTTCGATGGAAATCGTTATATATGTAGATCTATTCCAAAAAATTCCTAAAAGCTCAAAAACCTACTCTGTAAAAGTCGCACTTCCACTTGACCGATTTTTTTTTTCAAATTTGGAATTCAAGTATTGCTCCTAATGTATATATTAATATACATATATTACATTCAATTATATACATACATTGCATTCAATTGGTACTTTATAGAAAAGCTTAACGTTACTGTTATCCCAGAATTTCCCAAAAGAATCAATTTTGCCGGGAAAAGGTTAACAAAATAAAAGTGTGATAGGTATTATTTATATGAGTACATGGTATACAAAGTTTCAAGAAAATCTTTGGAACAGTTTTCGAGAAAATCGCAAACAACCGGAAAAAAAACATTCAGTAAAGTCGCACTCCAGTTTACCGGGAAAATTCCAAAAAGGCAATACCAAGTTTGAGCTTCTTGCGAGTTTTCGGGAAAACTCAATTTCGAAAATATGACACGATCGCAATATTTCCGCTTACTTAGAAGTAAGAGAAATAAATAAAAAAACTTTGCTTTTAGGTGGTATCGCCACTGTTTTCCAGGCTGAGATCAATAGCATCAGTGAAACCATTTTATGATACCAAGACAGTGATAGCCGTCTCCAAAGAAATTTGCGAAAAATTAAACAATAAAGGAAAAGAGATTTGGAAAGGCATCGGCGGGACACGGAGGGGTGTATCCAGGCGAAAAACTTTATACAAGATAACAAAACCTCTTGGGATACTTGGGCTATGTAATAGGATCCTAAGAGAGGGATCCATAGCAGAGAGAGAGAGAGAGACAAAAATGACAGGACCACTTTCTCGGACTAGAGTGGGAGAAACTGCTCAAATACAGCGACGTGAGATATACAAGGCGATATAATTAGGAGAGTTCACTCGGCAGTCACAACATGTCATCTACCTTACCCTTTACCACTCTATCATACATAACCATTTTAGTCAGGCAGTCAGTGTCACTTTTTACATTATACGTACACTGTTCAGCCATATCTAGTTTATTAATCTAAATCAAACCATTTTCTCTCCTTCATCATACCCATTATCTCTATGTAATAGGATCCAAAGAGAGGGATTCATAGCAGAGAAGTAGAGGATGAGATCGACTCGAAATTCTCGAGAGGGCGAGAGAGAGAGAGAAATGACAGGACCACTCTCTCGGACTAGAGTGGGAGAGACTGTTTAAATACAGCGACGGGAGATACACAAGAGGTCAGATATAGATAGCAGAGTTCACTCGGCAGTCACAAAGTGTCATCTACCTTACCCTTCACCACTCTACCATTTTAGTGTAAAGTCCAGGCAGTCCGTGTCACTTTTTACATTATACAGTGTTCAGCCATATCTAGTTTATTAATGTAAACCAAATCATTTTCTCTCCTTCATCATACCCGTTATAGGCTACTTGGAATGTCATATCTCCCGAGGTAGGATAGAATTGAGAGTACTGGACACGCTTCTGTAGCTGTGCATTTACAAAGAATAAGCAGGACGTCTAATTCGTTCATCATAGTATTGCGACGATGGTTCAGAGAAACGGTGTTGCTACTGCCTGGGGCCACTGTCTTACGCATATTTGCTTGGGCAGCACTGTCAGGGGGCTGCTTTGGCGGGGGGGAGGCTTATTAGCAGGTTTTGTTTTTTCTATGAGAGGGGAGACTAGATTTAAACTGACTGGCTTAGGTCCCGCACTTTTGCACATCCAGCGGTAGTAATAATAAAAAGAAGCATGCTACAACGAATAAAGTCCTAGATGCTATCCAGAATTGCGGATTCAACATTAGAACCTTTATTTGAGAAAAAAGATAATAATATACCAGAGGAAATGTGAAAAACTCTTCAGAAACTTGATGTTTCCACTGGTTTTTAAACATCAAAATTCCTTGAAAACAGTATATTACATGGAGAAAGAAAGAAACTACTATATTTTACAACTATATTGCCATACTAACTGAGAAAATGTAAGAAAAACTAAGCAAAAAGTTTATAAACATTTTCCATATTTTATATATGACGATATTTTATCATGTCTTGGGAAACTAAAATAAAAAAAAAAAAGTATAAAAAGAGGAGACTTATATTTCAAAATATAGAATGAAAAGGAAAAAAAAGAGAGAGCAATAATTCAAGGTTTTTCCTTCGGCTTTTGCGGCCAACCGGAAACAGTCCTTCAAGAAAGTAAAAAAAAAAAAACCTTATTCTACCCAAGAAAAGAACTTCTTTTTTCTACAAATTTCCCAATACCTTTTCGGTCTTCTTATTCACTTTTTTTTTTGTATTTTATTTTATTTTCCACAGAGTTGAAAAGCTGTTAGGAAAAGTCCTGTTATAACCTTGCACAACACCCACGCTCTCCTACTTTCAGTGCGCACCCCAACTAGGGTAAAAAAAAAAAACTCGTACATATTTACGCTCGCCCACAATCGGAAGAAGAAAAAACCAAAGTTACACTGACGTATATATATATATATATATATATATGAAGCCACAGCCTTACATAGACACAAACACTCACACAGAGAGAAAAGGAGAGAATGTAAGTATTAACTTCTCTTACAATCTTATTTTCTTTTTCTTTTTTTTTTTTAATCGACACTCTTACTTCATGACACTTAAGGGTTTCAGCAGTTCCCCTTCTTTTGTCGTACTCCATGTTTTCTACTTTTTCTCCATGAGAAAATGAAATTCTCAGGGGAAAAATAAGAAAAAGAATTTTTTCTTCTTCTTTCTCTTACTGCATAGGGCATAATGTAGCTAAGTTTTCTAAAATTGTACTTTTCCGAATATAAACATGTTTTGAGATCATTGATATATCCCTGAGTTTGTAGAAGATTAATCAATTTTTTTTTTTTAGAAAAATGATCTCGTATTTGGGTAGTTTTTTGGAGGCTGGGGTTTTTTGGGGAAGTGATAGGGTGGGGGTTATGCACAGCGACCATCCAGTGATCTATTCTACCCCCTTTTGTACCGTATGTGAGCCTGTTCATCTACAGCGCCGCCTCCAAGTTGAGCTTCCTAAAAAAACCCAAAATCATGGAGGGTTCTAGGGTAGATATTTCCCCCTTCCCCACCTGATAGCAACCCAGGCTGTTAAATCTTCATTTTTGAGATATTTTATTCACAGAACAAAAAGACATACAGAACATTCAACCAGAAACATATTCTTCCTGCTTCCTCTTATTAATAATAGTAAGAGGAAGTATTGCGATCGTGCCAGATTTTCGATATTGAGTTTTTACCGGAAATACACATTTTCGGATTCCCTGAGTATAAAAAAGATTTTCAGAAAATGGTCTCTGTGTGTATGTATGTGTGGCTGTGTTTGAAGAGAATATCTCAAAACGGAAAAGAAGCTCAAACTTGGTATTCCCGTTTAGGTACATCAGACACGAAAATTTTTAGGAAAAAAACCATCAACCGGAAGTCTCGGTGACTTTAGTGAATTTTTTATTTTTTTTCAGTTTTTTGTCATTTTCTAAAAAAACGGCTCCAACAATTTGACTTTAAACATTGTTATATTAACTGTACATAGAAGGAGCTACAACTTTTATTTGAAATATTTCTCCGGGAAAATTCATTTAAGGGCACTTTTAGGGGAGGGGTGGAGTTATGATTTTTTCTAAAGTGTTACTTCAGTTTATTATACATTTGTATTATCTAAATAATATTACTTAGAATCAAATATGCTGTCGAAATGACCGGAAGTGCGCTTTACTGAAAATATTTTGCAGTTTCCTGATATATTCTCTAAACAATTCCAACGATTTTCTTTAAACATGCTATAAAAATGTGATGGATGCAGGAAATTATATGTATTTTTATTGAAGAGAAAAATGCGAGCTTGTTGGCAAAACGGTACACGCAGGTAGCAGAGTACAGTTACAGGAAAAGTTCATGAACCTTGTTAGCATTGTCTACCCCTTCTTCTCACAGGGGAAAATTTGAACGAACAATTAGAAGACATTCCTTCAGGATAGTCTGAAAGAGACACCGGAAGCAGATCACTTTAGGAATCAGTGCCAGATATAAGTTAAAACATAAGAGCTTTGCATTTAATCTAGATAAATACTTAATTTCATAAACATAATAGTTGTGATATTGTAAAATATTTAAATATCTTTAAAGATAATATATTTAATTTAATCTACCAGTGTTTTCATAAATATTTCTGATACTTCTCTCTCCTAAGCATATATACTTACAAACCCCTTTTACGAAACCGCTCAAGCCACTACAAACTACACTACAATACATCACACCAATCACATTTCATAAACTACACATATAAAGACTACAATTTTTATCTGCAACATTTCTTCGGGGGATTTTTGGGGGGTGGGGTGGGATTATGTTTATTACTTCTAAATATGGTTATTTCAGTTAAACAATGTGCTATAAAATTCTGCCAACTAAATAATATTAATCACAATTATATAAGTTGCCAAAATTCCTAGTTTGTAGAAAATCCGGTTGACCGGAAGTACAATTATACTGGACGTTTGTTATTTTTTCAGTTTTTTTTACGACTATCTCAAAAAAACAAAGAAATAACACCAACGGATTTCAGTAAATTTGTTACACTAATTATGAATACCATAGAAACGTATTACTTTTGTTAAAAACACTTTTCCAAGAACGTTGATTTTATAGTTTTTAGGGGGCTGCTGAAGAATAGTGAAAACATTTAGAAAAAATTATAAGATTTTAGAAAGTTTGTAAATTAAAATATAAAAATTGCAATAAGGTCGTGTGAGCGTTTCTCACCAGAACTTTTTTATATTACATTGGTTTGACAAAAAAAAAAAAAAAAAATCTGATGTGAAACACTCACACAACTTTCTCTTACTCCTGTTCTCAAAATTATAATTGACAAATTTTATAGTTTGTGTACCAAATTTAATGAAATTCGTTGAAAACTGAGAAAAACTGTTCAGTAAAAACGTACTTCCGGTTTACTAAATTTCTTAAAATTCGGAATTTATTTCTAATTAAATTTTGTTCGGATGATAGAATTGTATAATCAACTGTGATAGCACTTTAGAGAAAAACATAACCCCACCTCTCCCTTAAAAGTGCCATTAAATGATTTTTCCCAGAGAAATGTTTTCAAATAAAAGTTGTAGATCTTTGTATGTTTAGTTTATATGGGAAGTTTCAAGGAAATGGTCTGAGCCATTTTTTAAAAAATTGCGAAAAAGAAAATAAATCATTTAGTAAAGTGGTAAAGTAAAAGCACTTCCGGTTATCCGATTTTTTTTCAAACTCGGAATTTCAACAACATATTTAATTCTAATTAACATTATTTAGTTGGCAGAATTGTCTAATAAACTGAAATAGCACTTTAAAAGGAAACCTAACCCCACCCCTCCCGCAAAAATGCCTTTAAATGCATTTTCCCGGAGAAATGTTTCAAATATAAGTTGTAGCTCTTTGTATGTGTGGTTAATGTTCCAAGTTTAAAAAAAAAAAATTCGCAGCCATTGTTGAGAAAATTGCAAAAAAGTAAAAAGTCCAACTAGTAAAGTGGTACTTCCGGTTGAGGAATTTTGACAGATAACGTACTGTCAGATCCCCATGGTGATACCTAAATACCATGGAATATCAAGTTTCAACTTTCTCCGGTTTTTCGTCTTTGAGCTATGCTGTTCACATACATACATACATACCATACACACACCATTTGCTAAAAACCACTTTTTTGGACTCTGAGGACCTCAGAACGGATAATTCCGGTGAAAACTCGATATCAAAAATTTGACACGATTACAATACTTCCTCTTACTAGGAGTAAGAGAAAGTAAAAAAAAAAAAAAATAATACATACCAACTAAAGATATCTGTTACGCGTCTCCCATTTTCTGGAGTCAGTCTATGTACATTAAAATGTGGTCGCCTATAATAGTTGGGGAATGTACAAGTTGGTAAGCTGAAGTTTGCGTCTTTGTGGACACATTAAAACCTACTTAATAGTGTTCATGAACTATCTCCACGCATACTCTACCAATATGTGACGAGAAGAATGGAGTATTGGCATAATGTATATGTGCTATTTTGCATGATAATCTGGGAGAGATATACTACATCCCAGCAAATAGTGGCAAAATCTCACTATGATTTCTCTGTTGTAGAAATTTAATTTCTAAAAATAAATCGCTTTTTATTTAGTAAATTAACTGTATTTTTATTTATTAATATAATAAGATCCGAATAGAGGGACCTTAAGCAGAGACACACAAAATTGAGAACCTCACTCGCTATATAAAAAAATTAAAAATTTTAAATTTAATTTATAAAATTATATAAAATATGTTAAAAATATTTTTTTTAAATCCGGTGTAAAAAAAAACATTCAACACGACTTTCTCTTACTACAGTAATTATTAATAAATTTGTAATTGATAAACATTTTTCAAGTAAAAGTGATAGATATAAGTAAAAGAAAAGTGATTAGTTGGTGCAAGAAATTTAAAAGGAAAATCGTTAAAGTCATTTTCGTAGAATATTGTTAGGAACTGGAAAACTTCTACATTCAATGAAGTTGCTGTTCTGGTACTTTGAACGAAACTAGCATGTCAGATATTTTCGTTTTTGTGATCATTTTTTTCCATACAATTCACCATTTCGCTAGAAACATTTTTTCGTATGTGGGGAGGCCCTCAAAACTGTTATAAAAGAAGATAAATAAAATGAAAACAGTACCTAATCTTCCAGGATTATAATAAAAGATTATCTGTAATAAAATATTTGAAATATAAAATTTAGATTGTAAAATATTAGACTTATTGAAATATGAATTGTTTGAAGATGATATATTTTCTCTACATCCTCCCCCTCACCCCCTCAATAGAGAAAAATCCAGAATGTTAATATAGTTCTAAGGTCCGGAAACGAATGAAAAGTTAGATAGTAAGTGAAATATGAAGTAAATTGGACATGAACTAGTTTGCAGATATCTATTCCCATGTGGAACAGTTTTTGTCATGTGACCGGGGCTGGCTGTCTTCCTCTAAATGTCCAAGTAGTAGTAGTGTGCACTACGCCTTCATACTGTCCTTTAATCAAATGAAGTGAAGTGTTGATTGGGTAGCAGCAATAAACGTGTGCTGTGCGCGCGCGCGCGCGCGTGTGTGTATGGGAGTAAGCAAGTTTTTACAAATGGACGTGCACCGTTCATACAGTGAATGGCTGCGGATGTATTGCACAGTTGGCTAGCAAGTCTAGGAAGTATAAGTCTTAAATCCAAACCGTTCAAAGTCACCACCAACCTCCTCTCCTTTTATTCCCGGTTTCTTTCTGGCTACACTCACAAATACACGGAACTCTTGCCACTGTTTTTGTACAACTGCTGTCCTAGTATTGCTGTCACTTGTACTTTCCCACTCTTCATTTTGATACCCTTGCAACATGGGACCTAAGTCACCATCCTCTTAACACAATAGAGAGCGAGAGAAAGAGAGATAGAGAGAGCGTGAGGAAGTAGAAGAGAGAATGTAGCCTGGCTACAACGGCTGGTACAAATGATGCGAAATTGCCAGCCTAGTCGGGTCATGAATAATACATGTTCTCGACTAAAGAGACCCTCACCATTGCCTCCACCACGGATCCTACTCTAATACTGGGCTGGTTACATTCACTTCCTCTGTCTGCTTCCCTCGTCTCACACCTCTTCACTTCCGTTCACATAGTCTGTCATTTCCTAAAGAAAACACAGTTCGGCAGTACACGTACATATCTAGTGCCATGCCATCTACATGTAGCTGATACTTTCGCTAGTAAATTGAATTCCTACACTAGAATAATATTGTTGCACTCCCAGACAAAAACTATGCTAATGAAATCATTATTACCATTGATACTTTCAAGAGGGAGTATAAACAAATTTTTCCACATTAAATTCTAATGAAAAACCTAAATTTCCAAAAAAAAAAAAAAAAAATATGTGATGTGAAACACTCACACGAATTTTGTTATTCCTCTTAATACAGTTATAGTATAGAATCGCAAATTTTGCTCATTAATTCTAAATAAATACACAGGTGGGAGTGGGGATAAGTGCAAAAAAAAAACTTTTCAGTAAAGTCGCACTTCCGTTTTATGGAGTTTTGCACGAAATCTTCGTGTCTGATGCGGTGGTAGTACTTAAAAAAAACGGAATACCAAGTTTGAGTTTCTTGCTATTTTTCGTGTTTTGAGATATTCTATTATACGTACTTAAAATACCTCAAAACATGTACTTCCGGTGAGAACTCAACTTCGAAAATTTGTCACGATCGCAATACTTCCTCTTACTCCTAGTGAGGAGTAAAAAGGAAGAGTTAAAAAAGGAGTTAAAAAAAAAAAAAATGTGTTGTGAAACGCATACACGACTTTCCTCTTAATTCAATCAATTACAAAATTGGCAATGTTTCTTTAAACTCGTAAATTCCTATCCTGTAACAGAGATATCCCTACTGATCCATATACAGTCCCTCTTAGTTTCTTTGCATTACTTAATAACAGTTATACATCAGAAATTTTCAAAAACTCTACCAAAAGGCTTTTATTTTGACCAATGGGAAATATTCTGTCAATCAACAAATCTGTAACACCTAATGCTTTAGTTAAAAAACTCTGCATTGTCGTTACTTTACTTCCAAACCACCAATTATTAAGTTTTTAGATTTCGACTTTCTTAACAGAAATTCGAGATTTTTTTTTAATCTCCTTATTTTCTTCCTTCAACTGTACAATTTCTGCTTTCAAAGTTTTATTAAACACTTATAATTATTTCTAATTTTTCTTCTATGGCTTTAAAGCCATTCTTAAACGCTGCCAGTTTTGAATTAAGCATTTCACTTAATAATAATAGATAGATAAATCATTTTATTTACAATAAATTTACAAAAATATACAAAACTCAGGATTGTCAGCTTTAGTAGCTATAACCTCCTAAAGGTAAATATATACATTATTTGAAGCCTAATTATATCAATGATTAGGGAAAAATTAAAAAAAAAAAAAACCCAAGCTATATAAGCATTTCACTTATTTTACTAAACAACTTACTATCTAAAACATCCATTGAGCACCGCATTTTTTTTTACTATCAATTTCTACTGGAAAGCTATTACTTCTCCAGTAGGAATTTTTGTTTTTTTTTGTTTTTGTATTGAATATGAATTTTTGGTTTATTTATGAGACATTTTTGCTTTTCTGCTGATGGGCTATATCCATGCAAATGTGTTCTTTTTTCATATTTAATTTCATTGTCATGATCATATAAATGAAAAATAAACACTTTATTATTATGATTATTAACTCGTAAATTTTATTTCCAAAGCTCAAACTTAAATATAGAAGAGTGAAATTAGATGCTGGCAGGACCCTTGGACCTCAAATAATCATTTCAATAGTAGATATGTTGTAGTCCAGATGATAGCGACAATAACATTGAAGGAACTCAAATAAAATTTGATATTTATGCCATAAATTTCTTTTACGAAAAATGTTTCAAATAAAAGTGATTAGTTTTTATATCTATGTAATCATACCATTCCAAGTTTGTAGTGGTTTTCGACAAAATTCCAAAAAGTCATATTTCCGGTTAAAATCGATTAATTTTTCCATACCTACCGCAATATGGGCAAAAAGGTCGTCGTTTATTGTTTTTCCAAATCACTGATTTTGCCAGAAAAGCATAGTATTTTATAATTTATAATTTAATTAAAGCAAATTGCCAAAAAAAAAAAAAAAAAATGCATCAATAAATGTACGCATAATTAATACTACCGCATAAATGTAGAAAAAAACATTTTAGTTTAGATAACACTTTTAATTTTCTCTTTCTAATGAAATAAATAGATTTTATTTTAATTTATAATTACATTTTAAAGTTATTTATGAAAGAGATAAATAATTTTTTTTTTTTTAAATTATTAAAAAAGGTAAAATCATTAAAACCACAGAGACTTCACCCATACGTTCGGTGTATTTCCACGCTATGGTGACTTTGAATTAAATTAAATCTAATTAAAAAATAATAATATGCTTTTAAAGGAATTTATTAAAGTATTAACTGGTATTTAATTAATTATACAGAAATAAATAAAATAAAAAACATTGAATCCCATTATGGGTATTTGGAGAGATATATATATGTACACACATTTCCAAGAAATGAACCCGGAACCAAGCTGTCCACTTTGTTCCCCCCTCCCTCATGGCCAATCAATCGTCCATATCGATTTGGCATTAAATTATATTATAAATACGATTTGTTGGTTTTCCCCGCTTTACAGTTAGTAATACTTAATGTCTACAGCTCGTTCTGTGCCCCAATTTTACTTATTTTTGGAAGTTATTTCAAAACTTCTTCCTTAATAAGGATCCCCTTATAATATTATTTTCATTACATTCTGATTTCTTAAAATAAAACAAAAAAATCTGGTGTGAACATCTCTTACGGCAATGTACATAGTTATAATTGATTGATATATCTCTGCAAGTATAGTCTCTGTACCATATTTATAAAACCTCCAATGCTGGAAATTTCCGGAAGCCCAAATAACATATTTCAAAAATTCGCACTTCCGGTCAACAAATTTTTTTCAAACAAACAATTTAAACAGCACATTTATTTATTTACTAATATATAGACGTAGCTTTTCAGAGAAAACTCTAACTCCCCCCCCATCACCTGAAACTTCTCTTAAATGAATTTTCAAAAATGTTTTCCAGTAAATCGCATCTCCGGTCATCCGATTTTCCACAAACTCGGGATTTCGACAACATATTCAATTCTGATTAATATTAATTAGGTGATAGAATTGTGTAATAACTGAAATAGGACTTTAGAGAAAACCATAACCCCACACCTCCACCAAAAGTGCCCTTAAATGAATTGTCCCCGAGAAATTTTTCAAATAAAAGTTTTAGCTCGTTGTATGTGAGTTGAGTTTTAAAGAAAATCGTTGGGGCAATTTTTAAGAAAATTGAAAAAAACGAAAAAAAAGACATTTAGTAAAGTGGCACTTCCGGTTGAATGATTTTGCCCGAAATCTTCGTGTCTGATGTGGTGGTAGTACCTAAACGGAACACTAAGTTTGGGCTTCCTGCAACTTTACGTTTTTAAGATATTCTTTTCACACACATCTATACACACACAGGCCATTTTCTAAAAACCAATTTTTTGAACTCATGGAACCTCAAAACGGAAATATCCGGGTAAAACTCGATTTCGAAATTTTGACTCGATTTAATACTTCCTATAGCAGCATGCAGTTAGAGAAAGTAAAAATATATATATTTTTTTTAAAGACAAATCACGACAGAAGGGATTAGCACAGTGGTTGCGCGCTGGACTAGCAACGCGGAGGTCCAGCGTTCGAATCCAACATATTGCTCTTAAATTTTATCTACCTAGAAGCCTCCACAGCTAAACTCTTCGGTGATGGGCAGTATTGTCTCTGGCTAGAAAAACTGTTAGGAGGCCGACAGTCGGAGGCTTGGGTGGGCACAATAGATCTTTCAGGTCGCAATGTAAATCCCTTTAAAAGTGTACATCTATTCTTGGAAAGAATAGTGGAGAAGAGAGGTCTCAAACAATATAAATTGAAATCCATGCAAACGATGCTAGAAGTTTATGAAAAGGTCCTAATTTAAGAAAGATCAAAATTAAAATCCAATTACTATCTAAGGTAATATTTGACAGGTTTTTTTTGGGGATGGGGGTGGGATTTGTTCTTAGGAAAAGTAATCAAATTTTTGACACTTGCTTATAATTAGAGAGAGTTTAAATTCTCTTCAGGGCATTAGACAAAATATTTTATTGCTATGAATTCAAGTTAATTAGGTTAGTTGATACAACTTATAAACAGCGCTATAGCTAATGATATTATTGCTTTTTGAAAGGACTAATAATTGGACTATTCAGGGCATTTTCTATGTTGTGTGTGTGTGTGTGTGCGCGCGCGCGTGTATTTGTATGTATGTGGGTGGGTATATATCATGTTTGAACTTCCTGCGACTAATACCATTCGGTAAAAAACACTTTTTTCTTAACTCAAGGGACCCTCAAACATGTTATCTTCTACGACTAATTTCGAAAATTTGACATGATGGAACAAAAAAAATGAGGCGTGAGAGATGTTCCACAGTTGGTAGGGGGGACACAAAAGATTTTTAGCAAAAGTTCGAAATTTGACCATCAAAAGTCTGTAAGAATTACACTAAGAGTGAGTCGTGTGAGTTTATCATACCAGATTTACTTTTTGCCGGAGGAACTGATTTCTAGGGCGTTCACAAGAGAGATAAGCTGTAACGAAAAGCTTGGATAAAAAGTGTCATTTTAATAAATTGTATGATTCCATGAAGTTGATAGAATTGAATACAACAGAGTGCCGGGGATTTGAGCATTATTGAGATTGAAAACTATATAATGACAAGTCTTATCAAATATGGAAAACAGATTTATTTTCGCCGAAATATATTAAAATACTTTTATAATAACCATAATATATTTCGAAAATATTTTCCTTATAATTTATCTATACACCATATAGAATGGGGCTAAATTGGACCTAATATATGTCTGGAAATATAAGCATTAGTTTACTTTATAGAGCATATTAGGCAACCCCCAATTATAAACAGAGTGATAGATAGAAATTAAATGCTAAATAGGTATTCACGTATACAAACTATAATATTACCTTCAACGCCCTTTAACTGGATGGTATTTAATACCAGGTGTGAAGGGGAAAACCATGTTTCTGTGTTGATGTATATGTATGTAATATGTGCACATGTGGTTGTATGTATTATGTGAATACATATATAGGGGAGAGAAATGCCGGGGCTGGGTGAATGTTAGTTTTGGTAATGATAGAGACGGCGGGGGGGGTCTTGTTGTAAACCTTTCCCTAATTGGGCTCCCGCACATACATCACACAAGTTGACCTCTGGCTATCCCCTAGAGTAATTCCTCCAAAACAACATTTCGACAATATTCTCCCTAAGGACACTATACAATGTTTCTATCCTATCCACTTCCAGCTATCCCCTTTGGACCTTTTCTATTTTATTTTTGTTTTTGCTTTTCACGGTTAGATTCCCCAACATTATTATTTGTACATAAATTTTGTGATTATTATCAAACAAAAACTATTTAGTGTGACTATCACTTACTGTAATTTTTTACTTTCTCTTACTCCTAGTAAGAAGAAGTATTGTAATCGTGTCAAATTTTCGATATCGAGCTTTTACCGGAAATATCCGTTTTGAGATCCTCCGAGTCCAAACAGAATCCGACAGGACGCCAGCGGCCAAAATTCCTCGACCGGAAATACCACTTTACTGAATGGTTTTTTCACTTTTTTTGCAATTTTCTTGAAAATGGCTCAAACAATTTTCTTTAAAGTTACTGTATCAACTACACTTACAAAGATATACAATTTTTATTGGAAATATTTCTCCCGGAAAATGCATTTAAGGGCACATTGAGGAGAGCAAGGTGGTGGGGTTGTCCTCTAAAGTGCTATTTCAGCTTACTATACAATTCTATCAGCTAAACAATATTAATTAGAATTAAATGCGTTGTTGGAATTCCGAGCTTGAAAAAAATCGGATGACCGGAAGTGCGTTTTTACTAAAATGTATTTTTCAGTTTTCTGGTATTTTTTTTACTTTCTTGCAATTTTCTCAAAAATGGCTCCGATGATTTTCTTCAAACTACACATTCAAAGATCTACAACTTTTATTTAAAACATTTCTCTAGAAAAATGTCATTTAAGGGCACTTTTGGGGGAGGGTTGGGGTTAGGTTTTCACTAAAGTGCTATCATAGTTACAATTCTCCCATCCAAACAAAATTAATTAGAAATAAATAGATGGCCAGAATTCCGAGTTTCAAAAAAATAAGTAAACCGGAAGTGCGCTTTTACTGAACTTTTTTTTAGTTTTCGACGAACTCCGATGAATTTCATTAAATTTGGTACACTAACTATAAAATTTGTCAATTACAATTTTGAAAACTGGAGTAAGAGAAAGTTGTGTGAGTGTTTCACACCAGAATTTTTTTACTTCAAACTCGGTATTTTTACAACTGAAAGAACCTAAACTAAAAATAACACTTGAAGGGGCGTGATCTTCTAGCTTCCCCTCTACCTTCCGAAACACTCTAAAACCTATTTATTCGAAATAGATTTAAAAACGTTTTAAGTAATAATTATAGGGCTATATATGTGTGTGTGTTTAGTTTTTCAAATTCAAGGAAACGTTGGTACCTTTTTCGAGAAAATCTTTCACTAAAGACGCATTTCCGATTTACCAATTTTAATTAAACTCTGAATTCTGACACTCAGAATATTATTATTATTAGTATGGTACATAAATGATTTTTTTTTGGTGAACTGCGACCTGCACGGTCTATAGTGCTATGCCCCTCGGGCGCCGTGGGTTAGCCTATAGCACACTTTTAGGAGCTATGGGCGAGCCTCTCGCCTACAGCACCCCCACCAACTTAGATCCCTATTATTATTATTATTTGTCTCTGGGGAGGGACCAAACCCTACGCTATCCAAAGCCTCACTGGGCCCATATAGCTACCCCAAGAAAAACAACAATAAACCGGATCTAGAACAAATATCCAGACCCAGGTCTAATCCATCTAAGATTTACCGCAGTCCGAACAAATCGGACAAAAACCTTGAAGGAAAATAGCCTAAGCTCCTCCACAGACATCCTGCTCCGACTAAAGTTCCTAAACCTAATCTCCTCACAACCCAAGCAATCTGTCATATTTCCTCCTCTGTCTCACAGACTCTACAAAATAGATCCGGCATGAGCCTCATTACGTAGAGATGTCTCCTTGAACCAAAATGTCCAGTAAGAGATCCAACCAGATGCCTGAGAATGCTCCTTAAAATCCCTAAGGAATCTTAATATCCTGGAAGGCTGTATGAAAGGTATGTGCCCCTCTTCCTCCTGGTAACTGCCCAGGTTCCTGAATCTTCTCTGAATGGCAGCATCGCAGTCGGTTAGGAGATGGAGTATCCTCCATCTCGCCACAGAATCTGCACATGTTGTCACTCTCCAAGCCTAGCTTTGTCAGGTGTCCTTTGAGTCTACAATGCCACATAAGAATGCGGAGCTTGTTCGTACTAAGATCGATGCAAGCTTTCGACCTCCCTGGGTTATAATTTCGTCAACAGATCTTTTCCTGCCTCAGACCTGGGAGGGATTTGAGACCTCTTTTCTCTCTCCACCATCTTAAGTTCCTCTAAAAGAGACTTGCAGCTGACCCTACAAAATGGTTCAGACACCATAAGTGGGGATACAGCATCTTTCCTTGCCAGAGCGGCGGCCATCTCATTCTCTCCTTTTCTATTGGTATAGAAGGCACCCCAACGAGGGTAATTTTGTTCGCCCTGCCCAGGTCATTAAACTTGCTTAGGCATTTCTAAGCCATTTTAACCTGATAACATGAAAGCTCAGCGTCTAATGGCTGCCTGACTATCGGAAAGCATTACAATAACCTGTTTTCGTACATAAACATTAGGATCATTATAATTTATGGAAATGGCACTTTAGAGGAAAGCCGATTTCCCCCTTGAACTTCCCAAGTGAACCCCCTAAAACTCCTTATAAAAGAATATTCTCAGATAAATAAAGTTTATACATGTGTAGTTCATATATACCAAGTTCAAAGAAAATCGCAAAAAAAAAAAATAAAAAAAATCCATTCATTAAACTCAAAACGTGTATTTCCGGTGAAAAATCTATATCGAAAATTTGCAACACGCGATTGTACGTATCATATTATACAGAACTTTAAGTGATTACCATTTTAGCCCAATAATATAGAATAATACCATAATAATTTCATAGATTCCTCAGAACCCTCGATAATAATTATTTTTGAAAACAATATTCCCGGAAATATATTTCAAAGTGACAGGATTATATACATGGTAAAGTGCACTTCCGGTTGAAGATTTTTGATCGGATTTGTGATCCTGTTGTGTTCGTGGTAACTAAACGGAATATCAAGTTTGAGAGATTCTTGAGATTTTTAATTTTTGAGATATTTTGTACACAGAACAAACAGACATACAGAACATTATTCGCTAAAACACATCTTCTTTTTCAAATTCAAGGAACCTCATAACATGTATTTCCGGCGAAAGCACAAGTTTCCATTTAACACGAGATTTTTACGTACCAGAAAGTAAAAAAAAAAAAAAATTAAATATGGAACCAAATGTTTTATTGCAATAATTCTTTTTAATTAGCAATATATTTTTTAAAGGAGAAATCTTGAGCGTACTAGTTAACTTTAATATTACATAGGTTATGGAATCGAATATCAATGTTTTTCAACTTGAGGGGCGCACCAGCTTGGCTGTGAGAAATATCCAAAAGGGGAGACGCAAAGAAAATGAAAATAAATTGAGTGAAGTAAACAGAATATTTCAAGCAGTTGATTAAAACTGAAAATTAACAACGAAAATTAAACAAAGCCAAAACAATTAATCAAGGCGAATCAAAATTTTAAATTAATTAGTACGTAGCTTTTTTTTTGTTTCCTTAAATTAATAGATTTTTGCCAGTAGCTTAACACAACAATAATTTTACATGGCACACACCTTAAAAAAAAATTATTATTCAAAAAGTCTGTGTGAAACATTCACACGCCTTTCTCTTACACAAATTAATACAGTTTATTTAAATTTTTTTTTTTTTTTAATTGCAACGTTTACATTGCTTAGTTTGGACTTCTGTGGAACGCCTTCTGTCTAGACCAACAAAGTTAGTGCAATTTAAATGTGAAACATAACTCGACAGGCCACCCAAAAAGGTCTGTTCAGTAAAAGCGTACTTCCGGTTTACTAATTTTCTTGAAACTCGGAATTTTGGCCATCTATTTATTTCTAATTAATTTTGTTTGTATGGCAGAATTGTATAAGCAGCTACGACTGACCACTTTAGAGAAAAACAGAACCTCAGCTCACCCCCTTAAATGACTTTACCTGGAGAAATTTTTCAAATAAAAGTTGTAGCTCTTCATTATGTGTAGTTCACATACCTAGTTTAAAGAAAATCGTTGGAACCGTTTTCGAGAAAATACCAGAAAACTGAAAAATGCATTCCAGTAAAAACGAACTTTTAATTTTTTTTTAAACATTTTGACACTTGCGCAATATTTCTTCTTACCTAGTAAGAGAAAGTAAAAAATGGTAACACAAGAAGCGAAGATTGAGAATCATTTTTGTAACTTTGGAGGAAGAAAGCTTAACCTCACACAGCAACTTTTGAAACTTTTAAGACGTAATTTTTAAACTTTAAATTATAAAACTTTAAATAAATTTTTCTTGAAAAATTATTAGTGCTTTTTTTTTAGGGAAAATTATGGAAAAAAAACTGGCTATTGATATTACCGATTTACTGATTTAAACTGAATCCTAAGGAGGTACAAATACAGTATCCAATTTCTGGTATTAATGGTTGTTGAATTATACTGCGCTCAATAGAGATTTTATGCATTTTTCCTGCTGTGATATTTAATACGATGATATATACTACAGAGAAATGAAAAAAATTTTAACGGCAAGAGAGAAAATACAGGTCCGACCGAGAGAAAAAAGGCCCTCTCTGGTACTCTCTCACTTAAGCAGGCTAGAGCGGGGAACCTGTATTTAAGCCAGTGAGAGATCTATCAATCTATCTATCAGATTCAACAATATACATCGCATCGTGTCATATTTCTACTATGATGTAACGGCAAGAGAGAGAGAGAACACAGGCCCGACCGAGAGAAAAAAGGCCCTCTCTGGTACTCTCTCACATAAGCAGGCTAGAGTGGGGAAAACCTGTATATAAGCCAGTGAGAGACCTAGACATCTATCTATCAGATTTAACCATATATCGCATCGTGTCTTAACTCTACTCTCACCTTTTATTCTATAAAATCATTACAAGTCCAGTGCAGTTTGTGTAAACTTATAGCTAAATTATAACAGTGTCTTCATATCTCGTGTAATTAATCTAACCTAATTTCTCTCCTCATCAACTGCATTATAAAAATGCTCTATAAATCGTAAACAATAATACTTAAATATTATTGGGAATATGACCTATATCCACATATTTATTGAACTTTCAAGAATTGTATCCTTGTGGAAGAAACAAAACAATACTTTAAATTAAAAGGGAACAGAAAAATATTTTTATAACTGAATAAATATTGATTTATATTTGTTCTAATTCTGAAAGGCTGGATTTTTTTTTTTTTAATTTTAAATTTTTATATAAAAAAAAAAAAACGGTCACTGAATATTTAAAAAAAAAACCACACTTCAATTAAAATGCACCCTGCATAAATGAATATACAGAAAAAAGGCCAGACCACTAGCCTACCATTTGTAGGTATATTAGATTTTAAAACTCACGTGCATATGTGAATGGGAAAATCTTCTTGCATTGTAGAAGAGATTTTATTATATATGCATTATCTATTAAAATGCAAATGTTTCTGAGAGAAACTCGTTTATATGTAAAGATTTTCATGGGAATTAACGATTGACGAAATGTGGCCTTAACGGTATTCTATAATCTCTCTCTCTCTCTCTCTCTCTCTCTCTGTATTCTACGACTGAGCCCGACTAATAGTTTGAGATTCTGCATATATACGTAGCCTTAGAAAGTTGTTTAAAATAAAAAGAAGACTTTCTCTTATAAATATAATAAGGGTGAGGTTACATGTTGGCAGTAGGTATCCTTGGCTGAGGTAATCATTTCATTGTAGTTTCCTTGTAGACAAGAAGAGAGCGCAAATATATATCGAAGGAACTCCAAATAACATTTTGAAATTAAACGCCACAAATTCTGGAGATATCCCTAAAAAAATTCAGTTGCTCCACAAAAAATCTAAAAGATCTGTGCTGTCAAGTATTCAAAGTTTAAAACTCAAAAAAACCTATTCTGTAATGTCACACTTTCGGTTCTTAGTAGATTTTCTTTAAATTTGGAATACTAGCAATATTTCTAATCTGTATTAATTATATATAGGCGAGAGTACCATAAATTATACTGAAGTGATTTACTTAAGAGGAAAGCATATTGCTACCATTCCCTCAGAAGTATAGAGGCAGAGAGGAAAGTTATGTTCCTCAGACAAGTCATTTATTAAGTTTGGATTCTCCCAACTGATATAACATTGTAAACATAAAAAAAAACTGAATCAAAACTGAAAAAAAAATATTTCGAACAAAATTTAAAGTTTAAAGAAAATTCACCACTTAAATCTGTGAGAACTGCAGTAAGAGAAAGTTGTGTGAGTGTTTTGTAGTGGAAGAAACAAATGGAAAAAAATAGAAATAATTTTGGAAAATATGCTGGTGATTTTAACTTAAAATAAAATGTGTATTTTAGTGCAGTGAAATGAACTTAGAATCTGTTAGGGGACTATAAAACTGAGGTCAATGATATCCCTAGACAAAGAACCCAGAGGTACAAGACCACGACAAAAGAGGTCGGAGAACTCGGCCACTCTTTTATCTTTTAATCCCTTTTAGAAATCATATAGGTTTCTATAAAGGGTAGGTTTTTAACTACCAAGACAAGCATTGTTTCTTGAGTTGTCTTAGAGAATTCAACCAGCAACATTCGTCGCATTCAGAACGTCATTCTCTCTCTCATTTTAAATTTAGTTATGAAGAAATTTGGTGAGGATCGGTCAAGAAAAAACTTTCAATTGTGCCAACGTTTCGACAGAGTTTCCTGTCTTTATCAAGGCTTGAAGTCATGAAGATATGGTGAAAGAATTTTTAAATATACACATTTGTTACAACGCAAAAACATAAAAAAGAAAATTAAAAGTTACTAGGTGTCTTGTAAATTATTGTTAAATCATTTCATTTCTGTAGATGATTTAAGACGAGACAGTAGTAACTTTTAATTTTCTTTTTTATGTTTTTGCGTTGTAACAAATGTGTATGTTTAAAAAATTCTTTCTCCATATTTTTACGACTTTTTATATATTAAAGCCTTGATAAAGATAGGAAACTCTGTCGAAATGTTGGCATAATTGAATGTTTTTTTTCCTTGACCGATCCTCACCAAATTTCTTCATAACATAATTCATCAACGGTCAACAAATTTCTTTATATTTAAATTCAGTGTTTAATAAAATTCAATGTGCCAATAAGAGTTTAAGAACATTGTGATGGCATATCACAAGTCAAATTAGTTCCCTGCTATCTGCAAGGAACGCCTAGATCGTATAAAAGGAAACGAAGCCAACCAAGAGTTGGGGATGAAGCACCGTCCTACTTCCCCTATCACAGGGGTCTAAATTGAAGGAAAAAAGGGACCCATTCTATCACCTTCTTCAAAAGCGAAGACACTTTCCATGCGATCGGCCAACCACAAATATCCAGTCTACACACTAGCCACTTGCCTATCTCAGTCTCTCATTGAGTTTCTCTCTAAGTCAAGTCCTTAGAATCATAAGTGTATCTATATTAATTTTAGTGCCATAGTAATAGCATTTAGTATTAATTTTAAACCACTGAAACTCTCACTACAATATTTACGTAAGTGCAAGAGTTTGTATACATTTATTAGCTTATTATTATTAAGATAAGATATTTATTTTAAAACGGTGGTGACTTCTTACTTATATCTTAATACTTCTTTGTACTCTAAAAATTACATACACTTAAGTCCTTTCAATACCGCTCGTGTTATACTACTACAACACACAACACACACATCTACCCAATCACAATATACCATCACACCAGATTTCTTTTATATAATTTTTTTAGCAGTGGTAAGAGGAAGCTGTGTGAGTGTTCACAAGAGCATTTTTCGTAAGTAAGGGACACACCCCCAATACATAGAAGTAATAAGGACCTTAAAAACTTTTACTTTCGTTAAAAAAAACAAAAAAAAAACAAAAAACTCAATCTTCAAAATATGTAATTACGAAAACAATAATTGCCTATATAAAATTTCAACATTCATTGTTATAAAAAAAAATTGAATAAATAAACACGTAATACAACCAACGTGGAAGCATTTTTCTTTTATTCATTATAAAAATGTAATTTCCATTTAATTTAGAAATCTTCTTTAAAAAAAATACGACTTAGCATTGATCATTTCACAACATTCTTAAAAATTTATATAAAAGGTTAAGTTGATTTTTTATGTTATGAAGAAGATTTGATATATTGCAAATTTCTCTTAGAATCTTAGCAAAAATCTTCATTTTTGTTTGTTTTTTTTGATTTTTTTTTTAATAAACGGAACAAAATAAACTTATGAATGATTATGAACGAAATACAAGATTATATTTTGATTGTATATGGTTTGTCTGTAAATTGCAGTATACTATTCGGTTTCTCTAATATGAAATAATAACCGAAATACCAGAAATGTGCCTACGAACAGGATTTCACATTTAAAAGGAATAGGGCAACATCTCAGAATGGCGGCATTGCAAGTAATTAATTTGGACAGATTTAAGATATAGAAGGGTAATTAGAATGGCGTTGACAGGTAAAAGTTAAGATAGCAGCATTACGACCATATTTAGCAGAATGTTCATTGTCTAATCAGCAAAACTGTCTTAGAAGGAAAGCTGGTAAGGTAAGCCCTCATTCTCTCTCTCTGGTTGTGCCAGCCAGATTAACTGTAGGTTACAGTAATTACATTCATCTAAAACAGGTGTAACAATGTCACCTGGGCATATCTCGTTTAAGTGAAATCTCATGTACAAATTTATTTTAAAGTTTAAATATAATCATTATAATATAACAGACAAATATAACCCTCTTTGGAATCAATAATCAAAAAGGGGTTCTGTTTATATAAAAATTTCAATAACGCAAATAAATAGTTACAAGAAAGTTCAATAGATTGCGGGGGCTCTGCCAGTCGGTCATCCCCACCTTGAATTAAATGTATTATGTTAAAATAAAGTTAGTTGTTGTAAATCAGCATATATATACACGGTTTACTTATATCTTTTCCTCACCACTCTGCTGACACAAATTAATGACAAATTTATTTGAGGGTAAATGAATAAAAGTTGAAGTTTAATTGTTTGTATTAACCCGCAATAAGAGTAACTTAAAAACGAAAAATCGTACGAAGTTCAAAGTTGGTATTCCAAGTTTAGATGCAACCGCATCTGATATCTGAGGTTTCGTACAAAATCCATTAACCGGAAGTGCGACGATACGGAATGATTTTTTCTTTTTTTTTTTGGTCCTGTATGATCTTGTCAAACAAAGCGGTAAGTGGACTGTATTTGATAGGGTGTAGTTCTTAATGCGGGGAAACAGAGAATACTAATTCAAATAAGTATGAATAATAGAACGCTTACCTTGTAAGATATGGACACTGGCTTAACAACGATCCAAGGAAAGGGACTTTCCCAAAAGGAAAAGAGAGTCGACTCCCCCACTCCCCCGGGCTCAGATACCTTTGTGAACGTAGATGGTGTCCTCCAGTCTAAAAGGCGAGCAGATTGAGGCCAAGTAGGCATAAGTAGATTCCTTTGTATGATGTACTGTACTTAAGCGGAGAACATGCGGTGTAACGAGAATGATGTAAAACTGCGTACCCGTGAAAATGCAGTGTAACGAAAGAGGCGAGAAACGATACGCTCGTATACTTTGCGGTAAACTAACAGAGAGAAAACGAAATGCACTTAACAAGCGAGGTAGCACGGTGGAAAGTAGAGAGCACTTCCGTGCGTGTACGAGCGTATGGTACAACAGCTTCCGAACAGAACTAGTACAGAACTAACAGATTGGAGGTGAAGCCCGACAATGAGCAATCGGAAGTTATCGTAATTACGACAACAGCCGAAAGTAACATATGTGTTGCAAAAGCTATACATTGGGAGACAAAAAGGCGTCAGGAGATTAAACAGGTCCCATAAAGAGTTTGCCATAATCGTGGCATACACGCAATACTTCCAGTTACAGCTGCAGTAAATGAATAAGGGAAACTATGTAAACAGCAAGAAATTATCAATCTACGTTCTCCTTCAATACGAATGCTTAGAGTAGATAATAATGCAGGATATAAAGGGGAGTTAATTTATGATAAATACTAGTAGTGGAAGGCAATTTACAAAATTATATCATTTCTAGAATTAGTTGAAAAGAAGTAAAGAGGAAGAAAACTACGAAAATGAATCAAATTATAACTAGTATGATCCCGTGAGGGCGGAGTAATGTATGTAAAAAATGACAAGCTTTCTTTATCTCTAACCTACTCAGGCATTTCATTTTTTTTTTTCATTTATTAGTAAACTTTATTGATTGATGGTTCTATCTATTATATTAATGTTCAACTAAGACATATGAGAAAAATAAGAAATAGTGGTGTCCAAATAGAAACTGAGAATTTGGAGGACGTTCAGACAGATAGAAAACTTGCAAATGTCCGGAAAGATTAGACCAAAGAAACAATAATGGAACTAATCAGTGTTAGAAATTTGGAGCAAGTAGAATAGAAGGTTAAGAAGTGACTGATCGTGAAGCTTTAACTATCCCCTCTGGGGAGTATGGATCACCCAAAACGTGATTACCAGGCATGATGATGTTCAGAAGGAATGCTAGTGGACGGAACTATTCCCAAAGGCAAACCAACACTACCTCCCTCCATCAAACAGACACACGGGGACTCTGCGATCATCATTGCGAATCCTCGATCACCACGAAACCTTTCCCCAGCTCGTGAGTACGGAGCAACACTCCGCCGGGTTGGCTCACAATCCTCGTGGTCCCATTATATAGAGGAACTTAAGTCCCCTACTTAAAGGCGTAGAATGGTCACTGGAATGGCCATGTACAAGCATGCCACACTCTCCTGACACAGCTTGACTCAAAAACTTCTATTCTTTAAAGTCGCACTTCCGGTTAACTGATTTTCTTCAACTAGAATTCTAACAAAGCTTCTCATGTTTTTCATATTATATAGGCCATGGAAAAATAATGATACTTTAAAGTAGGACAACCAAATACTTCCTCTAGAACCCCTCGCAAAAATCAATTTTCTTGCGAAAATGTTTTAAAAACATACAGTAGAGTCGCCCCCTTCTGGTTCATGGATTTTGCCTGAAACTTTCTGAACGGAATACCAAGTTTGAGCTACCGGCGAGTTTTTGTTTTTGAAATATTTCATTATTATTTTATTCACATGCACGGAACATTCACTAAAAACATTGTTTTCGTACTCATTTCCGCCGAAAAGTCGATAACGAAAATTGGACACGACTGCAATACTTCCTCTTATTAGGAGTAAGAGAAAGTAAAAAGCACTTCTCTGCCTTTGTGGTAGTAAAATGAATTGTAAATGAAGTTGAATAGAAAAATAGGAATAATTTATTTATTTTTATTTTTTTAAAGGAAGGTGCGTCAGAGTATAGTACCCACTATCAAGCTAGGTACTTTGTGAGCTATTCACGACAAGAGAAACCCATTAGGGGATAGGCACGGCAATGGCACTGCTGTAGAGAACTAAGAGGGAAGAGACTGGTTCCCAGGGAACAGTACTCACTGTTGTTGGATGTCCTAACACCCTACCCCTGGTGGCTCTCCTCAATGTGTCTCTGCGTGTTCGCAGTGCGGAGAGATCGTGAAATGGTGGCAGTGGTGTATGTGTGACATTCAACTATCTATCTCTCCCCCTCATTCCCCACATACACAGAGTGTTGAACGAGGACGTCGTCGGCTTGTCATTTATCTTTAGTGACAGAACGCATGGACTATAGCCGTAATACTACCGACGCTCAAACCTGCCTCCTACCTTAGATTAAATTTTAACTACTCACACTCTCTTACAAACACTTCCTACTTACTAACACATCGCCTATATTATCACTAACACAAGTAATTAATTTTAATTAACCTTAATGCATTAAGGTAAAAGCTCGCTTACCAATGAAAGGAGCAATCTACTGGTCTGTAGGTTACCATGAGTTATTATTCAGTAATCAGATAAGCGGGAAAAATGTACATCTGAGATTATATTGTAGTTAAGAAGAGAGCGCCAGTAACTTAAAAACAACCCAATATTTGAACCCAACATTTCAAAATTTATCGCCATTGATTCCGGAGAACCTAAAATAATTTTGTTTCGGAAAAAAATGTTTCAAATAAAAGTGATAATATCTGGTATTTTATCCATCGTAGCATGTATGTTTCTTTTATTCCTGACCAGTTTCGGATTTTCATCCATCGTCAGAGCAAATTTATTAAGTTCGTGTAGAGAGTTGATTTCAACGCAGTGCTTCTGCTACTCTCGGCACTTGTTGGTTTGTTGATTCCCGCACATACATACAATCAACAAACCAACAAGTGTCGGGAGTAATAGAAAAATTGCGTTAAGGAATCAACTCTCTACATGAAAATAAATTTGCTCTGACGATGGATGAAAATCCGAAACCGGGAATAAAAGAAATATGCACGCTACAACGGATAAAATACCAGATGTTATTCAGTATTGTGGACCTGTCCACATATTCAATAAAAGTGATAAGTTTATCTCAGTACTTACCATTCCAAGTTTAAAGGGAATGGATTTAAAGGAGGAAAAGTCGTACTTTCTGGTCAACCGATTTTCTCTAAATTTGGAGTTTTACCAATGTTCTAATGTATATTAATTTTATGTAGGTGACAGTACATACATTGTACATATATCGTACTGTATTAGCACTTTAGAGGAAAGCTATACGCTACTGTCCCCCCCCACCACCAAAACCTCTCGAAAAACATTTTCCCGGGGAAATTCTACAAATAAAAACGATAAATATTTATTTATATGGATAGTATACGAAATTTCAAGAAAAATTGTTGGAATCGTTTACAAGAAAATCGCCAAAAACTAAAAAAAAGAAAAAAACTATTCATAAAAAGGCACTTTCGATTGATGGATTTTGTCTGAAATCTTGGTGGTAGGTAGCATCTAAACGGAATAGCTTCCGTTTAAGCTTCCTGCAATTTTTCGTTATTTTATTCACAAAAACACACACACACATACACAATATAAACATACAGACCATTCGCTAAAAATATTAATTACGTAAAATGATATTCAAATCGTCAGGCCTTAAAATTACAATGAGATATTTGTTCGGCAATGGCCAGAGGAGTTTTTAAAGAAAAAGAATTCTTTGTTGCTCTAAGTTTCGGGTACAATTGGTGCCCTTTTTTAGGAGCTCTTTAGCTAATCTAATAGAAGATTTCAGTTTAAATGTTTTCAATGTTTACTCTTTTTCTACCCTAAAGAGCATCTGAAGAAGGGTACCAATGGTACCCGAAACGTAGAGTAACAAAGAATTGAAAGAAGTTTAAACAATTATTTTTTCTTTAAAAACTCCTCTGGCCATTGCCGTACAAACATCTCATTAATTACGTACTTTGGGGACCTCAAAACATGTATTTCCGGTGATAAAACGGAAATTTCGAACGTGTGACAATCGCAATATATGGAAAATAATCCATCTGTTACTTCCTCTTCGAATATATTGCTAACAATTTGGCCAGATTGTATTGATTATATTGAGTTAGTGTGAAACTAAGTTACTCTATACGAGTCTGTGTTGGCACACTGTCTGAAAAACGCATCCTGAAGATGGGCGAACGCCCGAAACCGGTCGATGACCACAAAATGAAGCAGGCTACCACGGAAAATGTCTCTGATGCTTTCCAGCTCTGCGGAACCAACCACCACAACAAATATGTATTTTAATCTATTGTATTTTTCCTATTTATTTTTTGACTTTTTATCTGTTACTTTTGAATCGTACCGTTGATTCTATAACCATTTATATAGTATTTGAGGGAAATTAAACGTTTAATAGAAATGGTAAATGTAAATTTTTTTGAATAAATTTATGTGAATCGCAATAAGAGGAAAAAATTACCACTTGGAGGGTGGAAGGAGGGATTTCCCAAGGCTGCTAACGCCAATCTTGTTAGTCCTAGATTAGCTATGATAATTAATTATAATGAAATAATATCAAGATAGTGAAATATGTATACGGTTGTAAACTGCAATGAAATACTCTACACATACTCTTCTATGTTAATTATTTATTTAACATACCAAACATATTTTCGCAATATATTTATAATTGGGTTAAATATTCGTATATAAATATATTGTGTGTGTGGAAAATGTGGAGAAATTTGATTTACAAATATTTAAACTGTTGTTTAGCGGGGAGAAAGCGTTGCAGTAAATCCTGGTATGCAGGGATGTTTAAGGTTAGGTTTGTTAGGATTTTGGGGTAGGTGGGAGTTAAAATAACCTACACGTTGATGGTTAGGTATTACAACAGAGATATATATATATATATATATGTATTATATATGTATGTATGTATGTACATAGTGTTGAGAACAGAGATGGTGTAGTGTTAATGAGCAGTCATTGTGGACGTCAACGACCCAACACTAGAGAGCGCCAATTAACGTCTTACTTGGTTTCACTCCACTTTCTCTCTTATACAACAAGCCCCTTTTCCTCAATTCACGTTGCCTACCTCTAGTATACAAGACTAAAACTAGTTACAACAGGGGGGCTGTTGAAGAAAGATGCCCTAGGGATGTGTAAACGTACACACTGTGGGAGGAGAAGGAAAGAAACAGAGGGGGATGAATGGAAGCGAGAGAATATCCTCCTTCTTCCGGTATTACTTGCCATGTCGTTGTCCCTGTGATGCCACAACGCCCAGCTTGGCCCATACTAACAAGCTCTACTAACGCGTTACTCGTTATGAATAAAATTATCATTAATCCGAGAGTAAATGTGTGTGTGTGTGTGTGTGTGTGCAAGTCCTAAAACAGCCACTATAACCACACCACACTGTCTAGTCATCTAATTTACTTGGTGTGCGTATATATATATATATATATATATATATATATATATATACATATGTGGTGTGTGTGTGTATGTTATGTTTGGATCTCTCTTCTCTCTCTCTCTCTGCATTTTCATTTCTCTCCAAATCTCAGGAAAGATTTTCCTCCCCACCTCCTCTAATACTACTCCACATCAGCCATCCCCTCTCCTAAAAAAAAAAAAAAATAGGGGTAGGAGAGAGACTGTAATGTGTAAAGGCACTCAACATATTTCATCGTTAAACAACCTACACATACATACACACAAAACATATAACTATGCACACATTAAGTAAGAAGAAACTTTAACTTTAGCTAATACACTATATAATACATATCAGCTAAATTCTTAGAAAAGATAAGGAAAGATCTTAGTGCATTTCTTGATCCTTTTGTTTACTACTAAATTTGAAGATTGAAGAGAAATCGTTAACTATCATAAAAATTATCCGTTAAAATATATCTCTTCAAAACTATAAACATGACAAAACTTTTAGTATACTTTATCGTATCGTAACTTTTTTATAAGGTGAGCCCAGAAATATAGTGTTATAAAATTAGGGACGTTGAATTTTTCGTCTTGGAATCTTGAATTTTTTTTTTTTTATAGTAACTAAGGTTTCAAGAAAGAGTTTTTATTACAAAATAATAATAATTAATTGTAAACCTACAAAAATTATAAGTAATATAAATATTTGTATTATACAATAATATTACAAATCTGTATGGTTGTAAAGTAAAATCAAATCATAATAATCACAAATGTCATATAGGGAAGGGATTAGCTCAGTGGTAGCGCGCTGGACTAGTAACGCGGAATCACGGGTTCGAATCCAGCCGTGCTACCCTTAGATTTTCTCTTCCTAGGAGCCCCTACAGCTCACTGTCCGGTGATGGACAGTGTTGTCTGTAACGGGAGAACACTGAGGCCGGCAGTGCACTGAGAAGGCTCCGGGCGCAAATGACCACAGATGTTGAGACGCCTTAAATAATAAAAAAACAAAAAAATAAAAATAAAAAAAATAAAAAAAAACAAATGTCATATATATATCATAAAAATATAGGAGTCCTTCAATGATTATATTAATTTTATTTTATAACATTATTATTTATGTAATACTTTAATTAAATTCAAATATGAGAAAAAACGCAAGTAAATAACTTTCATCATAAACGATAGGCTGGGTCTTTAAAACTTGGCACAGCGCTGATAGGTTAATTAAAAACAAAGCAGAAGTGCTAGAGAAATATTTATCTGAAGCTCCAAAATTGGTTCTTGTTATTACAATGTAATACAATAGGAATTTTCTAATAAAGTATACGAAGTGTGTTTCAAAGCACGAAGTGAACCAAGTAAATTGTACATACATACAATTCGTATAGACAGTGCAACACGTTGCAACTGGGATAGTTTATGATACTAATAAGATGAACGTAAAATATCGAAAGTAGTAAATCAATGATGATATATCGATATATATTGGAAACAGGTATCGATATTTCCGTTATATCTTTGCCATCTTTAATGGTTCTACTTTGATACTCCTTAGGATAATATCGCTCCATGTACAGTCCGGAAGACTATACATGTTGTTGCTTTTTTTTAAAGGAAATTTAATTGTTTGCGAAATTAATTATGAAATAGGTAACATAGTAATATATATTAATGTTAATACTCGGGACAAATCCTTATTATATGCTGATGACATCGTGATTCTGGGCTACTCATGGCAAAATATTCAATTTAAGTTGGATTTGTTGCATAAGTATGTTGAAACGAATCTCTTAAAAGTTAATGTGGACAAAACGAAAGTCTTGTCTTTCCACAAAGGAGGAAGTCTGGGAAAATTCAGGAAGGTTTTATATAATAAAAATGAGACTGAAACCGTGAAAGAATCCAAATACTTTGGCGTAATTTTTTCATCTAGTAGTAAATTTAAAAAAGCTAGTGACCACAGCAAGGTATTAGGTATGACAGTGTCAACTACGGTTAAGTACATTCTGTGTAAGGGTAAGTCCGACTCTTGAGAAGCCAAAGGAAGGTTGTTTAACTCAATGGTCGCTAGTGTTCTGATGTATTGCGGGGAGTTATGGCCCGCTTCTTATGTCGACTCACTTGATAAAGTTCAGATTCGGTTTTTTTAAATCCTTATTGCAGCTGCCCAGAACCACTCCTGACGCTTTAGTTAGAATTGAAATAGGTAAGGTTCATCTGGTTTTTCAGGTATTTGTCAGACTGATTAATTGGTGGATGGTCATGCTACAGATGGGTGACACCCGTATTCCTAGACTGTGTTATGATAGATTGTACAGATTAGTTTACCTCCAACAAATACGTTTTAATTGGTGTATTTCTCTTCTGATTTCACTTGTAAAAATTGGGGCAACGGATTTATGGAGGTCTAACAACTATATGGAAGTAAGAAAAAGTAAAAGATTAATTAACGCTTATAGGTCGCACCTGATCAGCTTAGATACTAATAAAATTTATAACTGTGAATATAACAGCTATATTAGAGTTATTAGTAATTTTTATGATGAAGAATCTTATCTAAAGTTAATTAAACATGGAGTTTGAATTTATAAAAATCCTTTCTCAAATAAGAGTAGCCAATGAAAAATACCTAAGAGTCAAATTTACAAATTCAATCCTGAAGCTAATTGTAAACTCTGCTCAGATAATCTGCCTACACTATAGTTCACTTTCTGATTAAATGTAAATTTTTTAAATAATCATAGATCAGAATATCTTGTCCAATTTCCTCTTACTGATAAGTATTGTTATTTAGACAAACTTGGTTCCCTGTTAAATTGTGTAAATTGTAAATCAAATAAAATCTGTAGTTTATTTTATAAAAACTTGTTTAGTAATAAATGATGAAATCCAACGTTGGCTTTAAATCTACTAAAATTGTATTTATATAAAAAAAAATTGATAAATAAATAAGGTAATATCTTGTTATTCAATAACTAATGAACGAATTAATTAAAGTTATGCTTTTGCTTATATACTCGTATTTGTTAATATGTTTAGAAAGTAAATATTACTTTTGAATCTATGTTTTGTGCTGGACTCCTGCGTTTTATAAAAATTGTAATTTTAAAAAAAAAGCAAATAAACGAAAAACACTTCGAGTTTCCGGGTTGAGAGTGCGTCCAGTGGATTGCTAGAAACCAACGTTTCGCCCATATTGCAATGAGCATCTTCAGGGTCGTTACACCTTGAAGCTAATGAATTTGCATCTTGCACTTTGAAAACTCCATTAGCTTTCAAGGTGTAACGACCCTGAAAAGGCTCATTTGCAATATGGGCGAAACGTCGGTTTCTAGCAAACCACTGGACGCACTCTCAAGCCGAAAACTCAAGTTTTTTCATAAAAATGGCCGCGGAAACCTAAAAAAAAAAAAAAAAATCAATCAGGACAGTTTTGTAGATTTGGGGCTCTGTTGGGCAATTCTGGATATCTAGTCTTTGGGTCACCTTATTGTAAAGAGGAAGTATTGAAGTGTTTTCATTTTCAGTTTTTCAATACTAAGTTTTCACTTTTAACTTTCAAATTGTCTACTACTTGGAAACTTTTACTGAAAGTTAAATTGCCCTAAAACATCAAAATATTGGTGGTGAGAAGTATAGCTTGGTTTTTCGGAAAAAAACAGGATATTTGAATGTGATTACATAACGTTAACGTTCCCTCAGAAACCTCCCCCCACCTAAAATATCAATTTTTTTCCCCAAAAACTTCCGTGTCAGATACGGTAGTAGTGCCTAAATAGAATATTAAGATTGAGCTTGCTCCGATTTTTCGGTTTTGAAATATTGTATTCTCTCTCTCTCTCTCTCTCTCACACACACACATATGGCAGACTATTCGTTAAAAAAAATTTTTTCGTACTGACATAATCGCATTATTTCCTCTTAATAAACTGGAGTAAAGAGAAAGTAAAAATCAGTAAACTCGCACTACTTCACGGCATTAGATCTTACAGCATTAGTAGAAAGTAAAAATGTTTTTAGCAGTAATCTATGTCGGTTGGTGCGTATGAGAGAGAGAGCGAGGAGAGGAGATAGACAGAGAGTGGTCACCAAACTCAAAAACTGAAATCGTAGAAAGAGTTCAAACTTAATATTTCAAATTAACGCCGCTGAGGATTGTAAAAACAAAAATAACAGAACTTTAATTATTGCAGTTCCTCTTTAACTTCTCTTTCCAGTATCTCGTCAAGAAAAAAAGAAAATATTCAAATTTTATATGAGTCAAATTTCATTTAAATCCCATATTAAGATATTTTCATTTTAACATCCCGGATAAATTAACGTCAATGATAGATATGAAAAAAATCTGGTGTGAAACACTCATACAACTTTCTCTTACTCCTGTTCTCAAAATTATAATTGACAAATTTTATAGTTTGTGTACCAAATTTAATGAAATTCGTCGAAAACTGAAAAACTGATCAGTAAAAGCGCACTTCCGGTTTACTAATTTCTTTGAAACTCGGAATATTAGCCATCGATTTATTTCTAATTAATTTTCTTTGGATGATAGAATTGTATAATCAACTATGATAGCACTTTAGAGAAAAACATAACCTCTCCCCTCCCATAAAAGTGCTCTTAAATAAATTTTCCCAGAGAAATGTATTAAATAAAAGTTGTAGATCTTTGTACGTTTAGTTAATATAACAAGTTTCAAGAAAATTGGCGGAGCCATTTTTGAGAAAATTGCGAAAAAGTGAAAAAAAAAAAAACAACTAGTAAAGTGGTACTTCCGGTTGAGGAATTTTGACAGATAAAGTACAGTCAGATCCCACGGTGATTCCTAAACGGAATTTCAAGTTTCAACTTTCTAAGGTTTTTCGTTTTTGAGCTATGCTGTTCACACACACACAGACCACTTGCTAGAAACCACTTTTTTTGGACTCAGGGGACTTCAAAACGGATATTTCCGGGGAAAACTCGATATTGAAAATTTGACACGATTACAATACTTCCTCTTACTAGGAGTCAGAGAAAGTAAAAATCCTTAATTACAAATCAATATAGTTCATATATTGGTAAAATAATTGGCAATAATACAGATCAAGAAATTGATAGTTATTTCGAGTGTCAATAAAAGGTATACTGTAGATTATTGTATGTTTGTATGTGTGTGAGAAGGAGCCGAGGGGGGAAGAGAGAACGAACAAATACTGGTGAAAGAAGAAAATATGATAGGTCCATCTTTATGCTTCCTAGTTTTATTAGCATTTAGAATCGATTATATTTGCACAGATATCATACAATCCCGTGCCATTCAATATGGAAACGTATGGAGAATTCGTACTGAATCTATTATCTGGAATACAAATACATGGCAGATTGGTAAATGTGTGTTCAATCTCCTCAAATTTTTACATTAAACCATACTTAAATAATTGTGAAATATTGTAATTCACATAAAATAAGAAAACAATATTACTTACCTTGAACACTGTTCGGCTGACAGGGTGAGGAAGGGCAGTAATGAAAAGATGTACAACACTTTCAGAACCATTTCCGCTAAATTTCCAATCTCATGGTTCTGTAACAGATGAAAATAAAAAAAATACATTATTTGGCTAATTTTACAATTATTAGTAAAACGGAAGGAAGTTGTTATTAAGGAAATAGCTATTAGTGGCAAAGGAAGTTCAAAATAATCTCATAGATCAGATAAAAGTTTGGTAATACAATAAATATAAAAAAAAAAAAAAAGCTGGGTCGTGGGTGGTACAATCGCCAAACTTTCTCTTTCAGCTATTTATTTAATGTAATGAACTTTAGATTACACAATATAATGAAACAGTACATTGTTAACTTTCATTTTGTAATTAGCGTGTAGTGGCTCTTTGAAAGATCACTTTTATCAAGATCTATTTACATTATTAGTATCTGTAATTCGAGATTTAGTTTTTTCTAAAAATTACAAGCAAGTCAAACACAAAGCAAGATAAAGCAAAGTAAAAAAAAAAGCACAAGTAATAACAAAAAGATGTATAAAAATATAAAATAAAAATAAAGTTTGACTATCGAAGTTTCTTATTTTAAATTATTTGTAATGAAAAAACACATTTTTTTGTAATAAAAATTTCTTAAATGAAAATTTTAAAAGAATAACGTATTATAAAAAGTAAATAATCTTGCTTAGGATTTCCAAAAGCGTCTGACGCCAGTGAAATATTTTAGACATATTTTTTAGTTTTTTCTTTTGATATTTATAAAAAAAATTGTAACAATTAAAAATATTTTTATAATAGTAAAAATGTTCACTACTGATAATGGGAATCTTTCCTGAAAAGTTTAAGGAAATCTAAGATTGTTTTTTATTACCACCTGCACACAAAACGTCGACAATTTCCAAAAAAATATAAAATGGATGGGTCGAACAAGTTTATCCCTCTTATTAGTGAGAAACTTATAAAATTAACATCATTGTTACAATTATATCATAATTTAAGCCCCTAATTAATAAAATATTTTGGGCAAACATAATGGAGATTATTTTCATTGTTTAGTTAAACTTTTAATAACTTTTATTATTGATTAAAATGGATAATTACAATTGATTTCAAACTAATAACCGTATATTCACCAATAATATTATTTTTAAAAAGATGTTTATAGTTTTCCAAACGAAGCAGTTACGAAAAATACTTTTGTAATATTTAATAAATTCCAGAAACAATTGTAGCCTTAATTATTACCCTCCAGAGTTATCACAAAATTGTAGGTACATTTTTTTTTTTTTTTTTTTTAAATAATTAAACCTAATAAATAAGGTTAATGGAATATAATATATCATAGGAGTAAAATGAATTTTTTTAATTGCTATAGTAATTAATGAATCATGGTTATTAGTAAATACCTAAAAAGTATTTATTGTATTTGGTAATTATTTACATTAATTAATTTAACAGAAATTATTTATTTAGCACAGAAAATTAAATACTTCTAATATAAATGATAATTGTAATATGATTATATAATTGTAATTTGAGTTTCGTTATTGATGGATGAGCTAGGTGAACAGTTCATTAGGGGATCTGGAATTAATTTGCGGTAAATAATGGGTTACATATACAGGAGAATGAACCAGCCAAGTAACAAGCAGATGATTGGTCCTCCCGAGTTATTAGAAATTACATATTGTATTATTATAGTTTACCTTAGAGATTGTAACTTAGGAGATTTTTTTATAGGTTAGCTTAAATTTGATAATTACTGGATAAACACTTGAGTTTCCAGTTTGAGACCGCTTCATTGGAAACTCAACATGTAACAACAGTGTTCGGTGTAGAACGATAAGAAAATTAACATTGGATAAAACCGGTCTTGTAATAACTGTTTTTCAGAGTAAACACTTTATCTATTGTACCTTGCATTCCGCCTGGACATCATTTGAATAAGCTGAAATATGGAGCTATGTATTAGGGGCATATGAACATAATGTTATGTTGTGATAAAAAAAGTTGAAGCTGGCTCCATTATTTGAAACAATTAATTGTGGCTATCCAAAAGCTTAAAAAACAAATCATTAATTGATTAACTATTGACGCAATATTAAACGTATTAACTATAAAACATTCCAACTATTTTTAGAATAAGAACTATAATAAGAGTCTTGCAATTGAAACTGTCTAATAAATCAATGTGGGATCGCTACCACAGGTTTTCCTGTATGTAAAGAGGTTTTTAGAATTTTTATCGACATTTATAACTGTATGCTACTTCCAAACCTTCTGGAGAATAATTAATGACTCTTTAAATACAGCCAACAAGTCATCAAACGGGTTTATCTTTTGGTTTAGCGGAGGAAATTAATTTTTTTTTAAATGCCATACACTTCAAGACCAATTAATACAAGATGAGAGAGGCCCCCACTTTTTCTTTTACACTTGAATTATGTAGTACAAAAAAATAACTCTAACCTTTCCAAAATAATTTCCGAAAATCTCAGTGTCTCCATTGAAGGAACGGTTCACTCGCCTTATTCTTATCTTGAGTCAAGTTTCTTTTGTTTTTACTTTTATTACCTCCTTTATTTTCTATATAACTAACGCACCAACCAACTAACATAACTATATCTGACGCTATGTTCGATCCATTAAATTTGGTTTAGCAGGAGAAAATATTTATGCATTTTCATTATAACTTTGTTTATCATTAATATTAATGGCACCACTGTCTAATTCTCAGACAATACACACTAAAAACAAGATGGCTTCTTCCTGTTAACTGTTCTAGGCATCCCTACTAAGCTGACGTCACAGACCTATATAACAATTTTTCAATTCAAACTTGTATACACTACATACAGATATATCTTAAGAATATTTAACGGAGATAAAGGACAAGTTTTTAAGTTTTAGCATTTATTATTTTGCAAATATAATTTTTGTTTGTTGCAATACTATATACAAAACGGGATGTATCTACGGTAATTATGAGAAAGCCGAACATGGCGGACGCCAAACTATGGTCACCTGTTTACTCCCACTCTTCTATCACAGTAACAATGGAATCCATTACAGGAAGATGTCAATGTAAATATTTTAAATTAAGGTAAACACTTTTATAGTTAATTTACTTTTGTCTATATCAAGTATTTGGAGCATTAAGTTTATTATTCAAGGACTGAGCAAATAGTATGATCAACACTAATTTTGTTTCCTGATAAACCAGTAAAGAGGGGAAGTTTTAGTCGAAAATAGTCTTTTCAAAAAAATAAATAAGCTTTTCCAATGGGTTTTCAAAATTCAAACGGATCTCTAGTCTTTAACTACGTAGAAAGAGGATACTTAGAAAGAGTAACTCGTTAAGTTTTATTCTACTCTCCGTACACATTAACTTAATAGATCTAAAGCTTGTATTCAACAAAATAAAGATAAGATGGAACTACTAATATTTCATTCTATAAATCTTAGCGGAATTGATGTATATTTATGTTTTTCTACAGTGAATTTCTAAATAGTTTTTATTCCGCACAACATTGTAAGAATGTTCAGTTTTATGGAGAGATCATTTACAGTATATGTCAGTATAACTAAAGTCATCTTTTAGTGTACTGACTCTGAGAAATAATGGCATCATAGCTGTGGCATCAAAGGGATATCCATCCGGGACCACAGCTAATACACCTCACTAAGATAGTGCTACAATTTTTACTTTGAATGGTACATTTTCACCAAAAATTTTTTTTATGATAGTGTTAAATTTCCCTTGTATTGTTCAGTTTAAGAGATTATAATGTATACTATCACAAGGTTTTTATTGTTATCAATAAAAATTCCATTAGATTGTTAGAATTTAATGGAATAGAATTTAATTTTAAAAAAAAAAAAGAAAAAGAAATTATTAAAGACAAGGACCTCTTACAATAAATTTCTGAAGCCCCCACCATGCTTTAGGCAAAACTCTCCACCATTATCCCATTGAAATTAATCTCTTCAGAATTAGACTGAGTAAAAATTTTAAGAATGGAATTTAATAAAGATATGGAGCAGAAATTTTTAGAAAGAGGCTTATCCCCCCCCCCCCATTTTTTTTAAACAATTTTTGTTACAACTGCCTTACACTAAACAATACGGTTCTGCATTCTTTATTTATTTATTACAATAAACACAGTCCGGTAGAAGAAGCCAATTAGGGAGAATTTTCTAAAGATTCATTGGTCTATTCGTTTTAATATTGATTAAAAATATTTAATTAAAACAAATTTTATGATACCCTTCAATATTATTTTATTGATTTTTTTTTCTTCCTTTTTTAAAGAATTTAATATTGTAATTGTTATTATAACAAATATATTTGTATATTTATCAAAACAGCATCTTTCTATTAAAAAGAAAAAATGTTTTAAGGTTTATAATTTTCTGTTTAAAAAGCAAAGAAAAACTATATTGGATAAATATTTTCTATCTGTAAAGCCATTCTTTTTCTTTCTTTTTTTATCAGTATTCTCATAATATGGTATTATACATAAATTGTTATTATTGTATAGTGGCAGATTTTATGGCTGTTATATACTAATGTTGAATTTTGATAAATAGTGTTGAAAGAGGATGAACCAAGTTACAACCTTTAGTTATTTACATATTTTAAGAATATAATTTAGTTTGTGTTTCCTTTCCTGACGTTTCGACACTTTTTTTTTTACATATCATCTTCAGAGGAAGTATTATTTATTTTAAAACATGTTTACTGAAATTTGAAATTATTACAATTACGTACGAAAATTTTTCTTAAGTATAGAAAACAAAAAAGTGAAGTGCATATTATGTCCACAAATTGATTGTACCAACCTTTGAAAGTTACAGAAAGTGTAGGAATTTTTGGTATATATTTTGTTGTGGAATTTTTGAAAGTGGAAAGTAACTATAAGTTACTAGTCAGAAATAATTCAATATGAAATTGTTATAATCTACGTTTATTGTTATTAAAAAGAAATTACTTGAATAAACTGGTTATTTGTTGAATATGTTGTAGTGAATATTGGTTAGTTAGAAAAGTTAAGCACAATTTTGTCACCATCTGCATTTTTTTATGTTAAATTTGTTTTATTAGTATTAAAAATCTAATTGGGAGCAAATTGAAGTGAAGTACCACATTACTCAATGTTTTTTTTCTTTTTTAACTTTTTTGCGATTTTCTCAAAAATCGTTTCAACGATTTTCTTGAAACATTGTACATCAACTACACATACAAAGAGCTCTATAATTTTTATTTGAAACATTTCTTTGGAAAAAAAATTCATTTAGGGTACGTTTGGGTGTGGAGAGAGGGTTCAGGATGGGGTTACGGTTTTGCTCTAAAGTGCTATTTCAGTTTTTTACACAATTCTATCATTAATTTAGAATTAAATACGTTATTGAAATTCTGAATTTGAAAAAAAAAAAACAGATGACCGAATTTACATTTTTATTAGGAAGTATTTTTTTAGTTTTCTTTTCTGTTTTCCAACTATTTTGTTTAAAGCTTGAAATGTGAACTACACATATAAAAAGCTACAACTTTTATTCCTAACATTTCTTCTGGTAAAGTCATTTAAAGGGTATTTTTGAGACAGGGGTGGTGTTAATATTTTCCCATTAAAGTGCTATCGTAGATGATTATACAAATCTACCGTCTAAACAAAATTAATTAGAAATAAATAGATTGCCAAAAAAATTCCGAGTTTTAAAAAAAATTAATAAACCAGAAGTGCGTTTAGTTTGTTGAATAGATTTTTCAATTTCCGCGGTTTTCTCCATAGAAAACATTGACGAATTTCACTAAAAATTGGTATACGAAATTTTTTCAAATATAATTTTAAAAGCTGCAATAAGAGAAAGTTGTGTGAAGGTATCAGCCAGATTTTTTTACCTTATTATTACAGTTGTAATAATTGTAAATATTATCTCACTATATCTTTTGAAAATGACATTTTTTTTTTTATCGAAACTATAAAAAAAAAAGCAAATAGATTAATAATATTATAATATTGAAGGCTATCATAAATTGGTATTTTGTTTAATATTTTTAATCAATTTTCATTAATTTATATGATCTATTCTAGGAGATTTACTTTTTTTTTTATATATATTTGATTGGAAACTATTATTGGTTCTTGCATTCTGATGAAAGTGTTCAATGAAGGGGAGGGGGCTGACCTATCAGTGAAGAGAATAACATATAATTTTTAGATTCAATTTTCTTGAGGGAAATTTTTTAAAAACATAATATTCAATAATAATAATAATAATAGTACTATTGTTCTCGTTTTCTAAGTTCTCAAATTATTTATATTTTACGGAATTTCTCGAGAAATGAGGAAGTGGTTAGGCTGGCCAAATTAGGTGCCTCCATTGGCCAATTCTTGGCGTTTCACTGGATATTTGTCCGTCAGGGCTGTCCGAGGCTTGAACAGCTTCATAGCAACTATCTCCATTGAAGTGCTCCTCGTTGGGTTGCCAGCGGAATCCGGGAATAATAGTGAGATGTGTCTTTCACAGACTTCTCCTAGAAACCTTGTGGGATCCTTATTGGATATGTAGTTTAAGGAAACGACTCTAATAATGGGGATCATTGCAGACCAGTTTTGTAGTGCTTGTGGGGTACAGAAAGAAACACCCACCTTCTTATGACAGATTGGGTTCAAGTCTTTCGTAGGAAGAGAAATGATTGTGGTTGATCTTAGACGGTTTTGTATTAAGATTATTCCTCTTAAGATTGTTCAAGCTGCTATTAGAATAGGTTCAGATTTGAATTTTTGTTCTAGTATCAGCTTGTTGTTATTTGGGGGGGGAGGGGTTAACGATATAGCCCTTAAATAAATGATAATCATTACTATTTTCTAAGAACATCCACTAAAACTTAGCTTTTATTTTTAACGGTATCGTCAACACTAATTGATTGGATGATAACCCTTACTCTTGACGAAGGTTGAGAATCCGAAACTGGTCAGTACAAACAAATGAAGCGACAATGTTCATTAAAACCATAAATGTAATAGACTTATTCTTGTGTAATTAGTTAGACAAATTTTAAACAAACCATTTAAGTTTTTCCTAGAAAAGTCTGGAAAATTGAAAATAAAAAAGTACTTAGTAAGTCGCATTTTTGGTTGACGTATTTTAATCAAAGTTTTTTGACGATCTCACGGTTTGTCCTAAATGAAATAACTTTGTTTGAACGCTCTGTGATTTTTCTTCTTTTTTTTTTTGTGTAAATCACACCTTCTCTCCCACACGCACACCTACAGATCATTAGAACTCAACCCCCTTCCCCGTTAGGAAAGCTCAAAACATTTATTTCCGGTGTATATTCAATTTCCTAAATTTGTTTCAATCCCAATACTTCCGCTACTTACATTCATGGAAGTGGAAGTAATGCACACGAATTTATAATTCTAGTTTTTAAATAAAATAAAATAACAAAAAAAAAAAAAAAAACTAATATTGTGACAAGTATTATCTGTGAGATAAAGTTTAATCAGGAGCCCTACACTACTAAATACGAAGTACGAAATACCAGGGAGAAAGAAAGGTGAATGTGTTTAAAATTTATTACTATTAATCTAACTGTAGTACACCACCGCTAGAGGTAGTAGCAGTAGTTCTAACAAGGTACTGAGGTATATATATATATATATATATTCTGCAGTCTCATTGTTGGTTAGGCCTTATAGTAAAACAAATATATAAAAACAAAAGTAACTTTGTGAACATACTCTAATTTTCCTTTGTAATTATCGTTTCTGTATGTAATCTTCTCTTTATAGTTGTATATTTTTATTTCTCATGACTTCATTGTTTTATTAAAATGTTTATCAACATTTTTCTGCATGATTGTTTTTTCTTGTTCACTCTCTTTATTTGAATGATGCGTCCATTCTTTAATAATTGCCATTCTAAACGCTCATATCTCTCTAACGACTTTCTCTTACCGTTCTCAATACAATGATATAAAATGACAAATATTCTTTAAATTTCAAAATTTAATTATTTTTAATTTAATTATAATTCGAACATAAATACAAAAAATTTGACAAAACCCTAGCAATATGGAACTCCCATTATATGAGTACGTTTCTCACCCTCCGATGCCTGTATTCAACTTCAACGTTATAGTCCCCTATGTTCCTGCAAAGCGAGTTATTACTAAGACTGGTAAAGGAAAAAAACTTTTCAGTTGCGAGGAAAATACATTCTTCCATTTTTTCTATTTTACAATATTCGTGCAAATCATTAATTCTTGTATATTGTGGCGAGTTCGTTGCTAGCCTTAAAAATTTGTGTTGCATTATCTGCAGGCCATTAATATTAGTTTTGCAGATAATACTCCAAGGAGGGGTATGCATACAATAACATGGGTTTGACTAGTACCCTATATAGCAACAGCTTGTTACTTGCGGTCAGTTTAGGCTCCCTGCAGAGTAGCGGAAATAGTGCTCTGATCGCTGCCTTGCCTTTGCCTTTGTTAATTCGTTTCTTTACGTGAGAGGTAAAAATAATGTTGAGATCAAGAGTGACACCTAGATAACGAACGGAGCTTGACCAAGGCACTATCTGGCCTCAGAAGTGTACTTCTTTCCAAAGTACGGGTCTACGCTTAGAAAATAAGATAGCTTCAATTTTGCTGCTATTAATTTTAATTTTCCATCTATCGCAATATCTACTAAGGCAGACAATCTGAACGCGATTGTGTCAATTCTCCATGATGAAGAATAGAGAGCTGATGGCATAAATTGTTGATGATGCCTATAGATTCTCTACCTAGGATCTGTTTAACCAGACTAATTGAACTGATGGATAATCAAAGTTTGCCATTCAACTGGGATATGTCATGTTAAACGATATAGGTGCTTATGAGGAATGGTATTTGCAAAGTCCGGAGGTTTTGCGGAGAAACTTTAATGATTTATTAGAGAAATTTACTAATGACTGTATCAGCCGGGATATTAATAAAGCTTTAGATTCAAGATATAACCCACATTTCAGAAATATTTTACCATCCCCAAACTTCACTAACAATTATCTTGATTCAGAATTCCAACCTACCGATTGTCAATTATTGCCCAAATTCGGTTAGCCTCAAAAAAGTTCCCAGCAATATATTAAAAAAGAATTAAGCATAAATTTTACCCTGAAAAAAAACTGTAATTTTTGTTTACCAGAACCTGATAATTTGGAACATTTTTTTGTGAACTGTTCTCTACTAAATGCCTTACGTGATAAATGGTTAAGTAAATATATTGACCACTCAGACCGTTTGTTCTCTCTTAGACTGTATGAATTCAATAGAAAAAATAAATAGTATCTTTAATTATGTAAATCACACTCTTTAATTAAGGTTTAATCACAGCAATTTCAATTAAATCTTAAATATGCAATTTATTGAAAATTATATGTATATGTTTTTCTCTTGGACCATCAAGTGATAATATTTTGTGTATATTCTGTGTAGAGTGTTATTTTCTTTGTTTTATTATATTTATTTTCATATCTTGTTCTTATATTTTATTTTATTAGTCAATGCAAGGGCGAACCCCTTTGCTATAAGATTGTATTTCTTTTGAGCAAATAAAATTTCATTTCATTTCAATTTTAATTTTCCATCTACCGCAATATCTGCTGAGCCAGGCAATTGCTTTTGACAATCTGAACGCGATTGTGTCAATTCTCCATGATGAAGAATATAGAGCTACTTCGTCAGAGAAAAGTTTACATTGTAGTCCAGACGATAGCGCTCATAACACTAAATCAACACCATATAACTTTTGAAAATTTAAAGCCACAAATTACGTAGAACCTCATAAAGAGCGACTGCTAGAGATCGCTTAGGGAAGGCTGGGGGGGAAAAAAATATAAAAGATCCACCAAAGTCGTACTTCCAGTTGATAAATTTTTGGCCACAACTTTTGTGCCAGATGTGGTGGTGGTGGTAGAACTAAAAAGATTATGAAGCTTTCTGTAACTTCCGGTGAAAACTCAATTTCGAAACTTTGATACAATTGCAATACTTCCTGTTATACACAAAACATGAGCAAGTAAAAATCATTTATTATCAAAATAAAAAAAAAGATTAAATTTTTGTTCAATAAATCAATTTTACTTTGTAGTGCTTAAACTAAAAATTGAAGTTTAATAAACAAAAGCAATTTTTGAATTGAAAAAATATAGTTGGACACTATGGTAGATTGAAAACAAGAGAATACTGTATTTTTATATTGAACAAAAACACCATTATTTCTTTTCTTTTTTTTTTGGACGTTTCATATAATGGCATTGTCCATCAATGTCACAGTTTATGGTGGTGACAAAGTATGTAACTGGAGGGGGGGGGGGGAACCTCCAGACATCACAAATGGTATTTCACATAACCAAACTAGTGTTCGCTTCAATGTCTGGTATATGGAATTGTCATTACTGTTGTTGTTGTTGTTGTCGCGTTATTGTACAGGCATCATCTCACTTGTTACCATAGTTACAGTTTACATTTCATCATACTAATGACATCATAACATTGTTATTTTATCTGTTTAGACTAGCTTTTGGTTTGTCCTGCAGTGCTACGGGTTTGTTTATAAATTAAATACTAACATTCACCTCATTGATTTATTATAGTATTCCGTTCTATACTAAAATGTTTGTACATAAATTAAATAGGTTCCAAATTTTATGCAGAATAAATACGAATATTAGCAAATTCTAAATTCATTAATATATTCTATTTTCTATCATCTTAAGTCCAATAATAATTGCCATAATTCAGATTCAAAGATCGCTGCCATTATTCAATCAATTTAACTTCCTCTTACCCATGTAAGAGGAAGTATTGCGAGTATCCAAATTTTAGAAATTGAGTCTTCACTGACAAAAAAAAAAAATGTGAATACGTAAACTCGCAGGCAGCAAAACTTGATATTTCGTTTATATATCAACATCATATAAATCGAACAAAATTCGTCGTCAACCGCATATGAGAGTTTGTTGATTTCTCCTTTCAGTTTTACGTTTTCTCGAAATTGTGTAAAAAGAAACGATTTTTATCAAGCTTCGCATTCTATGTTTACACATAGACGCCTATCATTTTTTATTTCTAATTTTATCTTAGCGAGATTGGGCGGGAGATGATAAGGAAGGACAAAATTAAGTTTTTCTTTAAAGCGCCATACAATGTACATTCACTCTGGTTTAAGTGAGATAGTCAATTTTGTGTTTCTCTCTGCTCTTCGGATCCTATTACATCATCCCCTTTCCTGAAGAAATTTTGTCATATGTGGTGGCCATTTAAGAACACAAATTTTTTATATGTGAAAAATTTCTTCAGGAAAGGGGATGATGTAATAGGATCCGAAGAGCAGAGAGAAATACAAAATTGACAATCTCACTCGCTACTTAGACCAGAGTGAGAGTCTGCACATGTACAGACGAGCTAGCCCTACAAGAGGACAGTTTTTACAACAGTTTACGACCAGTTAACGAGCCAGCAACCTTCAACTACCGGTCTCACCTATATACGAGTATATCACTCGTTACCTACTTTCTATTGTAAGTGTAAAGTTCAGCGCGGTTTGTGTGTTCTGTGTGTACGTAATTTTTTTATCTGTCCATTAATGTTACTTAATATTTCCATTGAACAATGTTTTCATAAATTGGTATTCTTTGTTAATAATGAATAATTCGAATTTATTTTTATTTCTGAGATAATGATAAGTTTCTTTTAATTCCGTCAGGAGCGCTAGTGTGTGGATTTGTTATTTCTTGTATTAATAGTTTTTGTTTTTTAATTTTCAGTTCTTAAATTCAATCCAACAGTAACCAGGAATTAACATGGATTGTGTCGATTTAAAAAAAAATAATTTTACTTTCTCTTACTGTTGTTAGTAAAAAGATATATTCTAATCGTGTCAAATTTTCTATATCGAGATTTCACCGGAAATATCCGTTTTGAAGTCCCCTGGATCCGAAAAAGTGGTTTAAAAATATATTGTCAATTAGTTTTGTGATAATTCCAGCAAGTGAAAGTCGTGTGATAGTTTCGCACAAGATTTCTTTTATTTTATGAACTTGCTGAAATTAATTTTCCTTAAAACGAGGTACAAAGTGTTGATACGAGTTATTTAAGCAATAGAAAACCTGATAGATAGTCTAACCCATTGTTAAAATAACATAGCTTGGCTCTTTAAATGATTTATAATTTATAAGTTTTATCATACTTGTAATTAAGTTTTGTTTTGTCTTTATTTCCAGGTTGTCTTGAATATTAAAATTTTCGGATGTGCTTGCAACGAGTGTACTTTTCTCTGGATAAAAAAAAAAAATAAATAGTGCATTAAACTAGTGAAATAGTGAAGTTTTTATGTTTTCAAAATTCCGTTCCAAAAATTGAGCAAAGTAGTTTTTTTTACGTTGTTATTTTTAAACGGTGTCAAATGTCCAGTGATGAGAAAGGGCGACAATGCTGCGACCTGACGATGGCCATGTGAGTACACAAAGATTGTTTACACTTTATTGTTACGTATTTATTATTTTTATTTTTTTAAATTATATTAATGATTAAAGTTAATTTTTAAGAACTCATGTTTTCCACATTTAATTGAATTGCGATTTTTAAATTGCTTTTAATATTAATACTAATATGGTTTTTTTTTATATAGTTTTGGGGGGTTTTCAATAAATTAATAAACAAAATATTGTTACAAATTTATACGAATAAATTTTGTATCACCTCCACGATCTTATTCTGACTTGCGTATATGTTTTGGTATGGTTGGGTAGTGGAAGAAAGAAATGCAAAAATAATAGTTTTCAAAAATAGTTTAGTAAATTTTGACAATATTTAAGTGAAATAATTTTGGAATAAATTGTGATTTTTACCTTCAAAAATACTGTATTTTAGAAGCAGGTACTATAATTTAAGGTCATTGCTATTGAAGAGACAAAGGCACAAGATCCGTTAGGGTAATACAATGCTACTTGGCCAACTGTTTTGTACCCCCGCTAGTACAGAGCATTCTTTGAACAGTCTGAATTAGACATTCTATCAGTCAACATCAGTGCCAGTTATAGAGTTTTGCATTTAATCAAGATAAATAATTGATTTAACAAACATAATATTGTGATATTGTGAAATATTTAAATTTATTTAGAGCTTAATATATTTGTTTTAAAAACAGTGGTGGTCTCTTGAGTATTTCTTAATACTTCTATCTCTATCTTAAACATACACACTCACAAGCCCCTTTACAATACCGCTCACGCCTCACGCTACTACTACTAGTACAACACATCACACCAATAAAATTTCAGTTGAAATCCCTACCTCTAATCATATTTCGTTACTCAATACCTATGCTACATTAAAATCATCACTCGGAAGTCACCTGTATCCGTACCATGGTTTAACCACGAAATAAGGCACCTGAGAAAATGAAGGCGCAAATTCAAGCCCTGACTTGCTGAAGACTGTCTATATATAGTTACAAACATTACCCAATCACCCATTCATTGTGCCAAACTTTCTACTTCCATAATGCTCTTGCTGCATCGAAAGTGCTGAGTTCATGTGTCTTCACTTCCACATTGGTACTAGAACGTTCCAAAAGACTGGAAGAGCACATTCTTCTTTGAAGGATGTGCTTCTGGTCTGGGTACCAGCTCATATGGGAATTTTTGGGAAAGAGGAAGTGGATAGGTTTGTGAAATTAGGCACCTCTTTCCCTTTCACTGGTCACGAGCCTGCTGTTGGTATGTGTTCAGGCATATGTCTATCAAGCTTTCGGTCATGGATAGCTTCACAGCATTCATCCCTATGGATGGCCATTGTGAGTCGTTGTGGGCAGTCTGTGATGCTCACTGGGGTCCGGACAGGGAGCATCACCCGAACATCTCTCAGGCATTTGGTTGGGTCTCTTATTCGGATTGTGGTTTAAGGAGACACTTCTACTAATAGGGCCCATGCCTGAACCCTTTTGTGGAGTCTGTGAGACGGAAGAGAAAGCACCATCTTCTCCAATTGTATTAGTTGGAGTAAGAGAAAGTCGTGTGAATTTGCACACTATAATTTTGATTTTGCAAATAAAAAAAAAGAATTAAATTTTTTAAAAAATCTGGTGTGAAACACTCACACGACTTTCTCTTACTGCGAAATGGCAAATTTTCTTCACACTTATTAATGTTAAAAACCGTCGTCATTTTTATGGAGAAAATCACAAAAAACTGGGAAAAAACCATTCAGTAAAATAGCACTTCCGGGTTAATGGATTTTGCCCGAAATCTTCGTGTTTGATGTTCTGACATTCTGTTCAAACGAACACAGAGACTATTTTTTAAAAATCACTTTTTTGGACTCGGGGACCTCAAAACATGTATTTCCGGTGAAAACTCAATTTCAAAAATCTGGCACGATCGCAATACTTTCTCTTACTATAGGAGTAAGAGAAAGTAAAAAGAAAAAACTCAACACTAATTGTGATTACTATTTTATCATTCATATAATTTTCATTTTTATTTGGAAATACTATTGTGAAATTCAATCAATCAATTTAAAATGAGACTTCAGTCAAGTTAAAGATTGATCACTGAGTGGTTTTAATATTTAAGATTTTTTTTTTTTTTTTACTTTTTTCTTTTTCATTGATTTCTCCCTCAGATCCTCAGCCCCTCTTTTCACTTAGCTTGTCAACTTTGCTTAAATTAGGATTTAATACTGCATATAATAAATATTTCCTAACTACTGTTTTAACTTTGTTATTAATTTTTCTAAATCCAGTGCATATTCTATTAGAAAGGCCATTTAGAACCAATTTTAGTAATTTAAAAATTCTCTCATACTAGAAAATTGGAAAACTTAGCACATCTGTTACAGGATTTAACTTAATACGATATATGCGGGGAAATTTAAATTTTTTAAAAATTTATTTAATAGAATTCATAATGGGTTCCATTTTATGTAATAAGGATAATTTTTTATCTAACTAATGTGGATAGTAAAATATTTTTCTAAATAAATTAGTAAAACTTTGGAAATATCTATGAAATTATTGCAATCAATTTATTAAAATATCCCAGCGGAAAATTGATGATGAAGTGGAAAATTTTTTCCTTCAATCATTGAATTTCTAATAATACTTTCAATTTTCAATAATATTTAATTAATAGATGGCAATGCACTTTATATACTAAATGACAATTTATGGATATGTCCTTAACTTTGTAACTCTAACACGAAATTCCTGAAAAAAGGAAATATCCCAGCAAAAATATTTCCAATTAAAGTGTTAAGTGTTAGGGCAACAAGTTTATAGAAAATTGTTGCGAGTGCTTAACTTCCGGCTAATAGACGTTGACCCACGAAGTCTTAGAAATGAAATTACCAAACAGAATATCAAGAAAGTATTTTCTGCGAGTTTTTTTGTATTTTTTATTCAAAACTTGATGTGTTTGATAAACTAAGCTCCCACCCAAGGTTCCCCCGTCCCAGGAATTGTTATTTAAGAAGAACGAGAGGAGCTCACATATTATGTCTTCTAGTTGACGCTAATTAATTCCAACACAAGAATTTAGTTGTTTATATATGTGATGGATGCCAAAAAATTATATCTATAAATATAATTTGAAGAAAATTATGATTTGAAAGACAAATGCAAGTTGGTTAGCAAAAAGGGTAAAATCCAGGTAGAAGACCACCGTTACAGAAGAGAGGTCATAGAACTTAGTTAGTTTTGTCTTTTGCCCCTTCTCACAGGAGAGGATTTGAACTGCCAAGAGAAGGCATTCTTTCAAAGGAGTCTAAATTCTGCATTCATACAGAACAGTTTGAATTAGACATTCAACCAGAACATTTGTGTCAGAAGTCGTTCTCTTTAATTCAGTGCCAGTTATAAGAGTTTAGCATTTAATCTAGATAAATAGATTTAATAAGCATATTGTTGTGATATTGGATCCTTTAAATTAAGGATTTAAATTCATTTAGTGAATAATGTATTTATTTCAAAAGCAGTGTTTGAAGTATTTCTAATACTTCTCTCTCTTTAAAACATACATACACACAAGCCCCTTTACAAAACCGCTCGTGCTTACACTACAAACATACGTACAACATCTCATCACACCAATCACATTTCATATATTTCTGTTCTTTACAGATCTCGTGGATCTTATACTGTAGATAGTCTACGAAGTCCAAAAATCACCAAAAAAGGAAAAAAAAATCAATAAAATTGCATTTCTGGTTTTTTGGTCTTTGATAATTGCGTAATAAATACATTCAGCTGCATGCACACCATACGCTAAGACCGTTTTTTCATACTCAGGGATCTCAAGACATCTATGTCCTTTGAACAATTAATTTCGAAAAATTTGATTTTCAGGTTTGAATTCGCAATATTTTCTATTTGAGCAGTGTAGACAGTAAAATATTAAACTAATCTGATTTTCCGATCCCAGTTATATGAAAATTTATTTATATAGCAAGTTCTGTTATATTATTTTTTTAACAATATCAGCATGATAGTGATACAGACAAACCAATAGACAAATATTTGTTGATGGAAACTAATTAATCACAAACTTTTAATGATAGCAAGTTATTATATAAATCATATGGGGAATCGTAACATCAGATACCAAATAGGTATTCATTAAACCGGAAATAATTTCAAAGGAAATTGATTGTGATTGTCAGTGTAAAATTTTAAATATGGAAAATGTACGCTTCCTGAATATTGGTACACTGTTTATATTACTTTGATTTCAGCATTTTCATTTTAATTGGTTTCATTAAATATACGATAATTGATCATTATTATAAATTTACTAATTTTTACAGTTTACTTTTACATAGTCTTTTTTTATTGGTGGGTAATATTTAAAATATAAAAATAATGTTGTAATATAAATAAATATTAAGACTGAGTTACGTCCTGAGTATATTAGTCCCTCTTAACATGACGGAAGTGTGTGACATCATCTTAAATCTAGACCTTCTGGTTGTACACCTTTTTAAAAAAGTGGTTAATTCGACGGCTGAATCCTTCTCGGGGACTGGCAAATCAGAGTTTCTAGATGGAGCTCTATTAGTTATACTTGCGGCAATGAAGCTGTCCACATGGCGGTAAAGCTGTTCCACTTGGTGATTTAATGAACAACACTTATAAATGTTTTGATGTTCGTTACGATCGGTGTATTTGATATTGTAAAAAGGATATTGAGGTTCTTTTAAAAAAAACAAAAAAAAAAAACACTTTTTTTTCAAATTTTCATTGACGTTTCGGCAAATTTATTGCCTTCTTCAGGAAAAAAAATTTCTGTTTGGATTTCTTAAAAACTATAGTTTAACTTGTGATATATCATCATCAAATGTGCTCATGTATATCATCACCAAGTTTTTAAGAAATTCAATTAGCAAATTTTTATGTTGTTGAAGAAGGCAATAAATTTGCCGAAACGTTGGTAAAAATTTGAAAAAAGAGTTGTTTTTTTTTTACCGTACCTCAATATCCTTTTTACAATAACACTTATAAACTGAACTAATATCTATTGTGTGTTGGGGTTAACCTACACTAGATTTCGGGGTTCATAGGTTGGTGTTCTACACTCACTAGTGTTCACGCACTACACTCACCAAACACAGCACTGGTCGATTTACTTTATGCTCATAGGTGTCGCCAGCTTCGAAGGAGAGACTGGGGATTGGCCGTGGACACCCAAGTTTAATTACTCCATTAAACTTCACGGGGGGGTGGGGAGGGAACATGTTTTTTTTATTTATGTTTCTTTTTTTGTAATAAAAATAAAAATTAAAGATATATTTTAAAAATATATTATAGATGAAAAAAACATGGGGTGTGATTTTTCTGTTAAGACAATTGCCACGTATTTACTTCTTTACTTTATCTACTTTATTAAAAGTTAGTATTTTTTATTAACTATTTACTTGATCGCAATAAATATGTATTCGAAGCAATTAAAAAATGTTCGAGATGAATTTAATGTTACAGCTTTCCGAGAACCCCACAAAATTAATTTTCTCGAAAAGATCTTTACTTGAGATTTACCAAGATTAATTCCAATCTCTAGGCATTTATTTTTTGGGAAAATAATGAAATGCTATGAATACACCTTCTACAGAGCTTTCCGAAAAAAAAAAAATCATCAAGTTCGTACTTTCCTTTCTGCTGAGAATTCCCGTTTTTGATTTAAGCTGACCAGACACACACAAACAAACATTAATCAGTTTCTAAAAACTATTTTTTAGACATAGGAGACTTTATCACTCATTTATCCCGTGAAAAATCGATATCGAAAATTTGACACGATTATGATACTTCCTTTTACCAACAGTAAGGCGAAAGTAAAAAGAATCTGGTGTGAAACAGTTACATGACTTTTAATTACTGCAGTTTACACAATAGAATTGGGTGACAACTAATAATTTTTACTACAATTGGAGAATCTAAAATTAATAAAAATGGTCTTTTTTTAGGAAATTATACACTCTCCTCCCCATACTTCTAAAAATGAACTTTCTCCCCCCGGAAAAAGTGATAGATCCCTTATTCTCATAGACATCCCTGGGATTATAGGACATCCTTCAGCTTCTAATCAGGCCTAAAAGCTAAAAGTGGCTCCGTCATGAAGTTAGTGGCTTTAGGATTGCTTATCCCCAGTTGAAGAAACCTTGTTCTCTTCAGGCCGCCACACTCACAAAGGATGTGTACCGGAGTTTTCCCCTCATCCTCGCAGAATCGGCATAACACGTTGTCTGCAAGTAGTAATTGGTGCATTGACTATTTAGCCTACAATGCCCTATTAATAGACCCATATAATGGATGGGTAGGGTGGAGAGAATTTGTGTGGTTGATGAATTAAGAAGAAGACTTGGTTAACTAATATATTAATAAGTAGAGACAGACTGTCTGGACTTTACAATAAAGAAATGTTTAAGGTAGAGTGGTCAGAGTAACCTAAGCCTAAGTGGACCTAGCGATTGGATGTATTGAACTGAATTCTCAACAGTGTTTAACTGTGTTTTATGGACTGTCCGTCGCTATATTTATACAGCTTCT